>CAXIIO010000792.1:0-15000 GCA_964028335.1 Altica lythri
TCTACGTACTTTCACAACAAGTAAAAACATGAAATTCTACAAAACAGCTATCTAGCTTAAAACTACACTTTATTTACTAGCACTGCTTCTTAATATTAAAAGCAAAAGCAGTTGTATAGATATTTAGTTTTATTAACAACATCAAAATATTTTCAATAAAATTCTCCGTACTTTCACAAGTTAAATATGTAAAAAAGTTTATTTTATTTACTACCACCGTTTTTCAAACTCAAAATCAGAATCAGTAGCATATATATTTCGTTTAATTTACGACATAAAAATATATTTTTCTCTGATTTACCATATAAATATAATTCCAGAAAAATTCTACATACTTTCACAAGTTAAAACTTAAAATTCTACAAAACAGCTTTCGAAGCTTAAACCTACATTTTTTCACTAGCATTGTTTCTTGGAATCGGAAACAGAAGCAGAAGCATAAATATTTCATTTACTTTTCAATATTAATAAAATTTCAAAAAATTTCTACGTACTTTCACAACAAGTAAAAACATGAAATTCTACAAAACAGCTATCTAGCTTAAAACTACACTTTATTTACTAGCACTGCTTCTTAATATTAAAAGCAAAAGCAGTTGTATAGATATTTAGTTTTATTAACAACATCAAAATATTTTCAATAAAATTCTCCGTACTTTCACAAGTTAAATATGTAAAAAAGTACATTTTATTTACTACCATTGTTTTTCAAAATTAAAAGCAGAATCAGTAGCATATATATTTCGTTTAATTTACGACATAAAAATATATTTTCCTTTGATTTATAATATAAATATAATTTCACAAAAATTCTACATAGTTTCACAAGTTAAAACTTAAAATTCTACATATTTGGTTTTATTAACAATATTAAAATATTTTCAATAAAATTCTCTGTACTTTCACAAGTTACAAATATGTGAAAAAGTACACTTTACTTACTGCTACCGTTTTATAGAATTGACAGCAGAAACAGTAGCATACACATTTCGTTTAATTTACCATATAAATATATTTTCAACAAATTTCTACGTATTTTCACAGCAAGTAAAAACATAAAATTCTACAAAACAGCTATCTAGCTTAAACTACACTTTATTTATAAACACTGCTTCTAAGTATTAAACACAAAAGCAGTGGTATAGATATTTCGTTTTATTAACAATATAGAAATATTTTTAATAAAATTCTTTGTACTTTCACAAGTTAAATATGTGATAGTAGATAGGTCATGCACAATTGAATTTAAAACGAAGTTTAAATACCTAGACTTCATAGTAGATAACAATTTAACTGTTGTCACACATCATGACTATATCGTAAGGAAAATGGCAAAGAAACTATAATATTTTTTTGGTAGAATCTTCATACACCTTAACACTTTTGACAAAGTCAGTGTATACAATACAATAATACAACCACACAGTATGGCATGATGAGAAGTTTGAAGTAATACTAGTAATCGTGTCATGTACAGAGTCTATTAGAAAGCACTGATAAACCAGGAAGCGGATTTACGTTTCTGCGTTCATTTTACGATAGTACAATAATTGTAAAATAGCCACGCAAATGTTGCTATATATTTGGCGTTAAAATAGTGTTTTGTAACATATTTTGGGACGATGGAAAGTTACTTAATAGTGTGCAATTAAAAATTGCATTTACTTGACTTTGTATAGCATTTTTTTTAATGTTTGTAATTGTTAAAATTATTGAGCAATCTAAAATTAATTTTACAAATTAAAAGTCGTCTGCGAAATACACCTGTAAGGTCCAATTTTCATTGTCTTACAACGACAACGATGATGAAGGATGTTGTTATGTTATGAACAAATTTTACAACAAACCAAAACGAATTGGATAATGAAAAGACGCTTTCTCAATCCAAAAAAAATATAAGTTTGATGGTCTTTCTGTTCGAAAAACTACCACGGCAATTTATGGTTAAATCACTCGCCATTTCAATCCATATATATAAAAATGAAACCCGTTTTCCTTGGTCATGGCATCACGCGTGAATGACTGGACCGATTTTACTAATTCCTTTTTTGTTGTATTTGTTATTATTAGGAGAAGGTTCTTACGGAAGAAAATATTAAGAAAATCTCTCAGAAATATTGAAAAATAGACATTTAATTTTGCATATTTTAAAAAAACGCGCGTAACGAATGTCAATGTCATTCACAGCCATAGACTATATTGAAAGAGCATCGTTTGTTCGGAAACGTGGTCACTTAATTAAATAAACCTTAAATTAACCTGTGACATCATACCCATAGTTTTAATTTATGGAATGTATAAATTTTATTTATTTATTAATTTATTTACGGATTTTCCTTTTTACAAGTTTTACTCTATAATAATTATAAAACTAAATTACCTAAAAAACTAAATAACAAGGTACAAATATTCTATATATATATATATATATATATATATATATATATATATATATATATATATATATATATATATATATATATACATATATATAAAAGGATGTTTGTATGTATAAAATCTATGAACTCAAAAACTACTGTACCGATTATTATGAAAATTGGTATATATATTTTTTTTCCACGGAGAACGTTTATATGATATGCTCATTGATGCCACTCGCCACCAGGTGGCGCTGCAAAGTAGCAACTTCTGCCCCGTTCAACCGATTGTCATGAAAATTGGTATCTATATGGTATTTTACCACGGAGAAGGTTGTATGATATGCTCATTGATGCCACTCGCCATCAGGTGGGGCTGCAGAGTAGCAACTCCGACCCGTTCAACCGATTGTCATGAAAATCAGTATGATGATCTATTTTTAATGGGTAAGATGAATATGATATTCGTATTAATGGAAGTTACTACCAGATGGCGCTTCCATGTATTAAATTCAATACTGATTAGTAGATATCTATACGAATTCGTATAAATATAAGTTCGAAAGATATATTTTTGGTGCGATAAGAAAAAAAAACTATAAGCTTTCTTTCCTTCTCTATCTCTTCTTATCTTTTATTTTTCTTAAATTTATTTTAGTTGTTGGCGTAGCAACGTGCACCGGGTACAGATATAAATAATAAAATTCGTTTGTATTGATTTTTGATTAATATCAATTGTACGAAAATTTGAATTAATCGCGTTTTAAAATCGTTCCCATTCAAATCCCAATCCAGTAAATTTTTATACCAGCTTTAACGTTTCCGTCTTCATTCGTAAATAATAATTTTATTGTATTAAGGGTTTACGGTAGTAAAAAATCTGTCATAGAGGTCACCATATTTTTTTACAAATGGCATCTATGTAAAAAAGCATTGTGGTCCTCATGACTGATTTTTCTCCTACTGTTCCTCTTAAATAGTTTACTACAATGTAATAGTATAACAAAAACCTTAGCCACAGCAACGCGTGGCCGGGTCAGCTAGTATTTTTTTAAGTATTTAGCACAACTAGGATGTAACAAGAAGTTACATTTCATACATTTTAGATCGGTTAACTGAAAAACTTTGCATTTTAAATTTTGTTTATTTAAAAAAGTCGATGAAAAAGTAAAATAAAAAAGTACATAGAAAACCACAAAAAATGGCCGTTTTTGATTATTTCTCTAGTAATTTTGAGAATTGTTGTTTAAAAAGTATGTTCAATTTATATATATTTATACTTGGGAGCAAAGGATGTTTGGGAAAGATGTGTCAAGAAACACAAAAACAACGAACGCTCACACAGGAGTTCTATCGCCATTTTGTGCTTTCGGCCAGCTGTGCCAATATGTTTTCGGCTAGCAACCAGCGTCGCAACGTTGGCGAAACAGACTCATTGTGTTTGAGTCGTTCTAAGCCCAGGATATATGTTTATATATATATATATATATATATATATATATATATATATATATATATATATATATATATATATATATATATAAAACGTAACTTAAAACAGTACGTAGAATACAAATATGTAAAAAAAATAATATGGCCTTTTTTTTTCCTGGCCTTTTTTTTTCCTGGCCTTTTTTTTTCCTGGCCTTTTTTTTTCCTGGCCTTTTTTTTCCTGGCCTTTTTTTTCCTGGCCTTTTTTTTCCTAGCCTTTTTTTTCCTAGCCTTTTTTTTCCTAGCCTTTTTTTCCTAGCCTTTTTTTTCCTAGCCTTTTTTTTCCTAGCCTTTTTTTTCCTAGCCTTTTTTTTCCTAGCCTTTTTTTTCCTGCCTTTTTTTTCCTAGCCTTTTTTTTCCTGGCCTTTTTTTTCCTAGCCTTTTTTTTCCTAGCCTTTTTTTTCCTAGCCTTTTTTTTTCCCTAGCATTTTTTTTTCCTAGCCTTTTTTTTTCCTGGCCTTTTTTTTTTCCTGGCCTTTTTTTTCCTAGCCTTTTTTTTTCCTAGCCTTTTTTTTCCTAGCCTTTTTTTTCCTGGCCCTTTTTTTCCTAGCCTTTTTTTTCCCTAGCCTTTTTTTTTCCTGGCCTTTTTTTTCCTAGCCTTTTTTTTCCTGGCCTTTTTTTCTAGCCTTTTTTTTCCTAGCCTTTTTTTTCCTAGCCTTTTTTTTCCTAGCCTTTTTTTTCCTAGCCTTTTTTTTCCTGGCCTTTTTTTTCCTAGCCTTTTTTTTCCTGGCCTTTTTTTTCCTAGCCTTTTTTTTCCTAGCCTTTTTTTTTCCCTAGCATTTTTTTTTCCTAGCCTTTTTTTTCCTGGCCTTTTTTTTTTCCTGGCCTTTTTTTTCCTAGCCTTTTTTTTTCCTAGCCTTTTTTTTCCTAGCCTTTTTTTTCCTGGCCCTTTTTTTTCCTAGCCTTTTTTTTCCCTAGCCTTTTTTTTTTCCTGGCCTTTTTTTTCCTAGCCTTTTTTTTCCTGGCCTTTTTTTTCCTAGCCTTTTTTTTCCTAGCCTTTTTTTTTCCCTAGCATTTTTTTTTCCTAGCCTTTTTTTTTCCTAGCCTTTTTTTTCCTAGCCTTTTTTTTCCTGGCCCTTTTTTTTCCTAGCCTTTTTTTTCCTAGCCTTTTTTTTTCCTAGCCTTTTTTTTCCTAGCCTTTTTTTTCCTGGCCCTTTTTTTTCCTAGCCTTTTTTTCCCCTAGCCTTTTTTTTCCCTAGCCTTTTTTTTCCCCTAGCATTTTTTTTCCTGGCCTTTTTTTTCCTGGCCTTTTTTTTCCTGGCCTTTTTTTTCCTGGCCTTTTTTTTCCTGGCCTTTTTTTTTCCTGGCCTTTTTTTTTCCTGGCCTTTTTTTTTCCTGGCCTTTTTTTTTCCTGGCCTTTTTTTTTCCTGGCCTTTTTTTTTCCTGGCCTTTTTTTTTCCTGGCCTTTTTTTTTTCCTGGCCTTTTTTTTCCTGGCCTTTTTTTTTCCTGGCCTTTTTTTTCCTGGCCTTTTTTTTTCCTAGCCTTTTTTTTCCTAGCCTTTTTTTTCCTAGCCTTTTTTTTTCCCTAGCATTTTTTTTTCCTGGCCTTTTTTTTTCCTGGCCTTTTTTTTTCCTGGCCTTTTTTTTTTTCCTGGCCTTTTTTTTCCTGGCCTTTTTTTTTTCCTGGCCTTTTTTTTCCTGGCCTTTTTTTTTCCTAGCCTTTTTTTTTCCCAAGCCTTTTTTTTTCCCTAGCATTTTTTTTTTCCTAGCCTTTTTTTTCCTAGCCTTTTTTTTCCTAGCCTTTTTTTTTCGTAGCCTTTTTTTTCGTAGCCTTTTTTTTCCTAGCCTTTTTTTTTCCCTAGCATTTTTTTTTTCCTAGCCTTTTTTTTCCTAGCCTTTTTTTTTCGTAGCCTTTTTTTTCGTAGCCTTTTTTTTCCTAGCCTTTTTTTTTCCCTAGCATTTTTTTTTTCCTGGCCTTTTTTTTTCCTAGCCTTTTTTTTCCTAGCCTTTTTTTTCCTGCCTTTTTTTTTCTGGCCCTTTTTTTTCCTAGCCTTTTTTTTCCCTAGCCTTTTTTTTTTCCCTAGCCTTTTTTTTCCCAAGCATTTTTTTTCCTAGCCTTTTTTTTCCTAGCCTTTTTTTTCGTAGCCTTTTTTTTCCTAGCCTTTTTTTTTCCCTAGCATTTTTTTTTTCCTGGCCTTTTTTTTTCCTAGCCTTTTTTTTCCTAGCCTTTTTTTTCCCTAGCCTTTTTTTTTCCCTAGCCTTTTTTTTTTCCCTAGCCTTTTTTTTTTCCCTAGCCTTTTTTTTCCCTAGCCTTTTTTTTTCCCTAGCCTTTTTTTTCCCTAGCCTTTTTTTTTCCTAGCATTTTTTTTCCTGGCCTTTTTTTTCCTGGCCTTTTTTTTCCTGGCCTTTTTTTTCCTAGCCTTTTTTTTCCCTAGCCTTTTTTTTCCCTAGCCTTTTTTTTCCCTAGCATTTTTTTTTCCTAGCCTTTTTTTTCCTAGCCTTTTTTTTCCTAGCCTTTTTTTTCCTAGCCTTTTTTTTCCTAGCCTTTTTTTTCCTAGCCTTTTTTTTCCTAGCCTTTTTTTTCCTAGCCTTTTTTTTCCCTAGCCTTTTTTTTTCCTAGCATTTTTTTTCCTGGCCTTTTTTTTCCTGGCCTTTTTTTTCCTGGCCTTTTTTTTCCTGGCCTTTTTTTTCCTGGCCTTTTTTTTTCCTGGCCTTTTTTTTTCCTGGCCTTTTTTTTTCCTGGCCTTTTTTTTTCCTGGCCTTTTTTTTTCCTGGCCTTTTTTTTTCCTGGCCTTTTTTTTTCCTGGCCTTTTTTTTCCTAGCCTTTTTTTTCCCTAGCCTTTTTTTTTTCCTGGCCTTTTTTTTTTCCTGGCCTTTTTTTTTCCTGGCCTTTTTTTTTTCCTGGCCTTTTTTTTTCCTGGCCTTTTTTTTTTCCTGGCCTTTTTTTTTCCTAGCCTTTTTTTTCCCTAGCCTTTTTTTTTTCCCTAGCCTTTTTTTTCCTGGCCCTTTTTTTTCCTAGCCTTTTTTTTCCTAGCCTTTTTTTTTCCTAGCATTTTTTTTCCTGGCCTTTTTTTTCCTGGCCTTTTTTTTCCTGGCCTTTTTTTTCCTGGCCTTTTTTTTCCTGGCCTTTTTTTTCCTAGCCTTTTTTTTCCTAGCCTTTTTTTTCCTAGCCTTTTTTTTCCTGGCCTTTTTTTTCCTAGCCTTTTTTTTCCTAGCCTTTTTTTTTCCCTAGCATTTTTTTTTCCTAGCCTTTTTTTTTCCTAGCCTTTTTTTTCCTAGCCTTTTTTTTCCTAGCCTTTTTTTTCCTAGCCTTTTTTTTCCCTAGCCTTTTTTTTTCCTAGCCTTTTTTTTCCTAGCCTTTTTTTTCCTAGCCTTTTTTTTCCTAGCCTTTTTTTTCCCTAGCCTTTTTTTTTCCTAGCATTTTTTTTCCTGGCCTTTATTTTCCTGGCCTTTTTTTTCCTGGCCTTTTTTTTCCTGGCCTTTTTTTTCCTGGCCTTTTTTTTTTCCTGGCCTTTTTTTTTCCTAGCCTTTTTTTTCCTAGCCTTTTTTTTCCTGCCTTTTTTTTTCTGGCCCTTTTTTTTCCTAGCCTTTTTTTTCCCTAGCCTTTTTTTTTTCCCTAGCCTTTTTTTTCCCAAGCATTTTTTTTCCTAGCCTTTTTTTTCCTAGCCTTTTTTTTCGTAGCCTTTTTTTTCCTAGCCTTTTTTTTTCCCTAGCATTTTTTTTTTCCTGGCCTTTTTTTTTCCTAGCCTTTTTTTTCCTAGCCTTTTTTTTCCCTAGCCTTTTTTTTTCCCTAGCCTTTTTTTTTTCCCTAGCCTTTTTTTTTTCCCTAGCCTTTTTTTTCCCTAACCTTTTTTTTCCCTAGCCTTTTTTTTCCCTAGCCTTTTTTTTTCCTAGCATTTTTTTTCCTGGCCTTTTTTTTCCTGGCCTTTTTTTTCCTGGCCTTTTTTTTCCTAGCCTTTTTTTTTTTCCTAGCCTTTTTTTTCCTAGCCTTTTTTTCCTAGCCTTTTTTTTCCTAGCCTTTTTTTTTCCCTGGCCTTTTTTTTTCCTGGCCTTTTTTTTCCTAGCCTTTTTTTTCCTAGCCTTTTTTTTCCTGGCCTTTTTTTTCCTGGCCTTTTTTTTCCTGGCCTTTTTTTCCCTAGCCTTTTTTTTCCTAGCCTTTTTTTTTCCTAGCCTTTTTTTCCTAGCCTTTTTTTTCCTAGCCTTTTTTTCCTAGCCTTTTTTTTCCTAGCCTTTTTTTTCCTAGCCTTTTTTTTCCTAGCCTTTTTCTGGCCTTTTTTTTCCTGGCCTTTTTTTTTCCCTGGCCTTTTTTTTTTCCTGGCCTTTTTTTTTCCTGGCCTTTTTTTTTCCTGGCCTTTTTTTTCCTGGCCTTTTTTTTCCTGGCCTTTTTTTTTCCCTGGCCTTTTTTTTCCTGGCCTTTTTTTTTTCCTGGCCTTTTTTTTTCCTGGCCTTTTTTTTTTCCTGGCCTTTTTTTTTCCTAGTCTTTTTTTTCCTAGCCTTTTTTTTCCTAGCCTTTTTTTTCCTAGCCTTTTTTTTCCTGGCCTTTTTTTTCCTGGCCTTTTTTTTCCTGGCCTTTTTTTTCCTAGCCTTTTTTTTCCTAGCCTTTTTTTTCCTGGCCTTTTTTTTCCTAGCCTTTTTTTTCCTAGCCTTTTTTTTCCTAGCCTTTTTTTTCCTGGCCCTTTTTTTTCCTAGCCTTTTTTTTCCCTAGCCTTTTTTTTCCCCTAGCATTTTTTTTCCTGGCCTTTTTTTTCCCTAGCATTTTTTTTTCCTAGCCTTTTTTTTCCTAGCCTTTTTTTTCCTAGCCTTTTTTTTCCTAGCCTTTTTTTTCCTAGCCTTTTTTTTCCTAGCCTTTTTTTTCCCTAGCCTTTTTTTTTCCTAGCATTTTTTTTCCTGGCCTTTTTTTTCCTGGCCTTTTTTTTCCTGGCCTTTTTTTTCCTGGCCTTTTTTTTCCTAGCCTTTTTTTTCCTAGCCTTTTTTTTCCTAGCCTTTTTTTTCCTGGCCTTTTTTTTCCTAGCCTTTTTTTTTCCTAGCCTTTTTTTTTCCTGGCCTTTTTTTTTTCCTGGCCTTTTTTTTCCTAGCCTTTTTTTTTCCTAGCCTTTTTTTTCCTAGCCTTTTTTTTCCTGGCCCTTTTTTTTCCTAGCCTTTTTTTTCCCTAGCCTTTTTTTTTTCCTGGCCTTTTTTTTCCTAGCCTTTTTTTTCCTGGCCTTTTTTTTCCTAGCCTTTTTTTTCCTAGCCTTTTTTTTTCCCTAGCATTTTTTTTTCCTAGCCTTTTTTTTTCCTAGCCTTTTTTTTCCTAGCCTTTTTTTTCCTAGCCTTTTTTTTTCCTAGCCTTTTTTTTCCTAGCCTTTTTTTTCCTGGCCCTTTTTTTTCCTAGCCTTTTTTTCCCCTAGCCTTTTTTTTCCCTAGCCTTTTTTTTCCCCTAGCATTTTTTTTCCTGGCCTTTTTTTTCCTGGCCTTTTTTTTCCTGGCCTTTTTTTTCCTGGCCTTTTTTTTCCTGGCCTTTTTTTTTCCTGGCCTTTTTTTTTCCTGGCCTTTTTTTTTCCTGGCCTTTTTTTTTCCTGGCCTTTTTTTTTCCTGGCCTTTTTTTTTCCTGGCCTTTTTTTTTCCTGGCCTTTTTTTTTCCTGGCCTTTTTTTTTTCCTGGCCTTTTTTTTCCTGGCCTTTTTTTTTCCTGGCCTTTTTTTTCCTGGCCTTTTTTTTTCCTAGCCTTTTTTTTCCTAGCCTTTTTTTTCCTAGCCTTTTTTTTTCCCTAGCATTTTTTTTTCCTGGCCTTTTTTTTTCCTGGCCTTTTTTTTTCCTGGCCTTTTTTTTTTTCCTGGCCTTTTTTTTCCTGGCCTTTTTTTTTCCTGGCCTTTTTTTTCCTGGCCTTTTTTTTTCCTAGCCTTTTTTTTTCCCAAGCCTTTTTTTTTCCCTAGCATTTTTTTTTTCCTAGCCTTTTTTTTCCTAGCCTTTTTTTTCCTAGCCTTTTTTTTTCGTAGCCTTTTTTTTCGTAGCCTTTTTTTTCCTAGCCTTTTTTTTTTCCTAGCATTTTTTTTTTCCTAGCCTTTTTTTTCCTAGCCTTTTTTTTTCGTAGCCTTTTTTTTCGTAGCCTTTTTTTTCCTAGCCTTTTTTTTTCCCTAGCATTTTTTTTTTCCTGGCCTTTTTTTTTCCTAGCCTTTTTTTTCCTAGCCTTTTTTTTCCTGCCTTTTTTTTTCTGGCCCTTTTTTTTCCTAGCCTTTTTTTTCCCTAGCCTTTTTTTTTTCCCTAGCCTTTTTTTTTCCAAGCATTTTTTTTCCTAGCCTTTTTTTTCCTAGCCTTTTTTTTCGTAGCCTTTTTTTTCCTAGCCTTTTTTTTTCCCTAGCATTTTTTTTTTCCTGGCCTTTTTTTTTCCTAGCCTTTTTTTTCCTAGCCTTTTTTTTCCCTAGCCTTTTTTTTTCCCTAGCCTTTTTTTTTTCCCTAGCCTTTTTTTTTTCCCTAGCCTTTTTTTTCCCTAGCCTTTTTTTTTCCCTAGCCTTTTTTTTCCCTAGCCTTTTTTTTTCCTAGCATTTTTTTTCCTGGCCTTTTTTTTCCTGGCCTTTTTTTTCCTGGCCTTTTTTTTCCTAGCCTTTTTTTTTTTCCTAGCCTTTTTTTTCCTAGCCTTTTTTTCCTAGCCTTTTTTTTCCTAGCCTTTTTTTTTCCCTGGCCTTTTTTTTTCCTGGCCTTTTTTTTCCTAGCCTTTTTTTTCCTAGCCTTTTTTTTCCTGGCCTTTTTTTTCCTGGCCTTTTTTTTCCTGGCCTTTTTTTCCCTAGCCTTTTTTTTCCTAGCCTTTTTTTTTCCTAGCCTTTTTTTCCTAGCCTTTTTTTTCCTAGCCTTTTTTTCCTAGCCTTTTTTTTCCTAGCCTTTTTTTTCCTAGCCTTTTTTTTCCTAGCCTTTTTCTGGCCTTTTTTTTCAATAAAATTCTCCGTACTTTCACAAGTTAAATATGTAAAAAAGTACATTTTATTTACTACTACCGTTTTTTAGAATCGACAGCAGAAACAGTAGCATATATATTTCGTTTAATTTAATAAAAATATATTTTTCTCTGATTTAGCATATAAATATAATTTTAGAAAAATTCTACATACTTTCACAAGTTAAAACTTAAAATTCTACAAAACAGTTTTCGAAGCTTAAACCTACATTTTTTTACTAGCACTGTTTCTTGGAATCGGAAACAGAAGCAGAAGCATAAATATTTCATTTACTTTTCAATATTAATAAAATTTCTACGTACTATCACAACAAGTAAAAACATGAAATTCTACAAAACAGCTATCTAGCTTAAAACTACACTTTATTTACTAGCACTGCTTCTTAATATTGAAAGCAAAAGCAGTTGTATAGATATTTAGTTTATATTAACAATATAAAAATATTTTCAATAAAATTCTCTGTACTTTCACAAGTTAAATATGTAAAAAAGTACATTTTATTTACTACCACCGTTTTTCAAACTCAAAAGCAGAATCAGTAGCATATATATTTCGTTTAATTTACGACATAAAAATATATTTTTCTCTGATTTACCATATAAATATAATTCCAGAAAAATTCTACATACTTTCACAAGTTAAAACTTAAAATTCTACAAAACAGCTTTCGAAGCTTAAACCTACATTTTTTCACTAGCATTGTTTCTTGGAATCGGAAACAGAAGCAGAAGCATAAATATTTCATTTACTTTTCAATATTAATAAAATTTCAAAAAATTTCTACGTACTTTCACAACAAGTAAAAACATGAAATTCTACAAAACAGCTATCTACCTTAAAACTACACTTTATTTACTAGCACTGCTTCTTAATATTGAAAGCAAAAGCAGTTGTATAGATATTTAGTTTATATTAACAATATAAAAATATTTTCAATAAAATTCTCCGTACTTTCACAAGTTAAATATGTAAAAAAGTACATTTTATTTACTACTACCGTTTTTTAGAATCGACAGCAGAAACAGTAGCATATATATTTCGTTTAATTTAATAAAAATATATTTTTCTCTGATTTAGCATATAAATATAATTTTAGAAAAATTCTACATACTTTCACAAGTTAAAACTTAAAATTCTACAAAACAGTTTTCGAAGCTTAAACCTACATTTTTTTACTAGCACTGTTTCTTGGAATCGGAAACAGAAGCAGAAGCATAAATATTTCATTTACTTTTCAATATTAATAAAATTTCTACGTACTATCACAACAAGTAAAAACATGAAATTCTACAAAACAGCTATCTAGCTTAAAACTACACTTTATTTACTAGCACTGCTTCTTAATATTGAAAGCAAAAGCAGTTGTATAGATATTTAGTTTATATTAACAATATAAAAATATTTTCAATAAAATTCTCTGTACTTTCACAAGTTAAATATGTAAAAAAGTACATTTTATTTACTACCACCGTTTTTCAAACTCAAAAGCAGAATCAGTAGCATATATATTTCGTTTAATTTACGACATAAAAATATATTTTTCTCTGATTTACCATATAAATATAATTCCAGAAAAATTCTACATACTTTCACAAGTTAAAACTTAAAATTCTACAAAACAGCTTTCGAAGCTTAAACCTACATTTTTTCACTAGCATTGTTTCTTGGAATCGGAAACAGAAGCAGAAGCATAAATATTTCATTTACTTTTCAATATTAATAAAATTTCAAAAAATTTCTACGTACTTTCACAACAAGTAAAAACATGAAATTCTACAAAACAGCTATCTAGCTTAAAACTACACTTTATTTACTAGCACTGCTTCTTAATATTAAAAGCAAAAGCAGTTGTATAGATATTTAGTTTTATTAACAACATCAAAATATTTTCAATAAAATTCTCCGTACTTTCACAAGTTAAATATGTAAAAAAGTTTATTTTATTTACTACCACCGTTTTTCAAACTCAAAATCAGAATCAGTAGCATATATATTTCGTTTAATTTACGACATAAAAATATATTTTTCTCTGATTTACCATATAAATATAATTCCAGAAAAATTCTACATACTTTCACAAGTTAAAACTTAAAATTCTACAAAACAGCTTTCGAAGCTTAAACCTACATTTTTTCACTAGCATTGTTTCTTGGAATCGGAAACAGAAGCAGAAGCATAAATATTTCATTTACTTTTCAATATTAATAAAATTTCAAAAAATTTCTACGTACTTTCACAACAAGTAAAAACATGAAATTCTACAAAACAGCTATCTAGCTTAAAACTACACTTTATTTACTAGCACTGCTTCTTAATATTAAAAGCAAAAGCAGTTGTATAGATATTTAGTTTTATTAACAACATCAAAATATTTTCAATAAAATTCTCCGTACTTTCACAAGTTAAATATGTAAAAAAGTACATTTTATTTACTACCATTGTTTTTCAAAATTAAAAGCAGAATCAGTAGCATATATATTTCGTTTAATTTACGACATAAAAATATATTTTCCTTTGATTTATAATATAAATATAATTTCACAAAAATTCTACATAGTTTCACAAGTTAAAACTTAAAATTCTAGATATTTGGTTTTATTAACAATATTAAAATATTTTCAATAAAATTCTCTGTACTTTCACAAGTTACAAATATGTGAAAAAGTACACTTTACTTACTGCTACCGTTTTATAGAATTGACAGCAGAAACAGTAGCATACACATTTCGTTTAATTTACCATATAAATATATTTTCAACAAATTTCTACGTATTTTCACAGCAAGTAAAAACATAAAATTCTACAAAACAGCTATCTAGCTTAAACTACACTTTATTTATAAACACTGCTTCTAAGTATTAAACACAAAAGCAGTGGTATAGATATTTCGTTTTATTAACAATATAGAAATATTTTTAATAAAATTCTTTGTACTTTCACAAGTTAAATATGTGATAGTAGATAGGTCATGCACAATTGAATTTAAAACGAAGTTTAAATACCTAGACTTCATAGTAGATAACAATTTAACTGTTGTCACACATCATGACTATATCGTAAGGAAAATGGCAAAGAAACTATAATATTTTTTTGGTAGAATCTTCATACACCTTAACACTTTTGACAAAGTCAGTGTATACAATACAATAATACAACCACACAGTATGGCATGATGAGAAGTTTGAAGTAATACTAGTAATCGTGTCATGTACAGAGTCTATTAGAAAGCACTGATAAACCAGGAAGCGGATTTACGTTTCTGCGTTCATTTTACGATAGTACAATAATTGTAAAATAGCCACGCAAATGTTGCTATATATTTGGCGTTAAAATAGTGTTTTGTAACATATTTTGGGACGATGGAAAGTTACTTAATAGTGTGCAATTAAAAATTGCATTTACTTGACTTTGTATAGCAGTTTTTTTAATGTTTGTAATTGTTAAAATTATTGAGCAATCTAAAATTAATTTTACAAATTAAAAGTCGTCTGCGAAATACACCTGTAAGGTCCAATTTTCATTGTCTTACAACGACAACGATGATGAAGGATGTTGTTATGTTATGAACAAATTTTACAACAAACCAAAACGAATTGGATAATGAAAAGACGCTTTCTCAATCCAAAAAAAATATAAGTTTGATGGTCTTTCTGTTCGAAAAACTACCACGGCAATTTATGGTTAAATCACTCGCCATTTCAATCCATATATATAAAAATGAAACCCGTTTTCCTTGGTCATGGCATCACGCGTGAATGACTGGACCGATTTTACTAATTCTTTTTTTGTTGTATTTGTTATTATTAGGAGAAGGTTCTTACGGAAGAAAATATTAAGAAAATCTCTCAGAAATATTGAAAAATAGACATTTAATTTTGCATATTTTAAAAAACGCGCGTAACGAATGTCAATGTCATTCACAGCCATAGACTATATTGAAAGAGCATCGTTTGTTCGGAAACGTGGTCACTTAATTAAATAAACCTTAAATTAACCTGTGACATCATACCCATAGTTTTAATTTATGGAATGTATAAATTTTATTTATTTATTAATTTATTTACGGATTTTCCTTTTTTACAAGTTTTACTCTATAATAATTATAAAACTAAATTACCTAAAAAACTAAATAACAAGGTACAAATATTCTATATATATATATATATATATATATATATATATATATATATATATATATATATATATATATATATACATATATATAAAAGGATGTTTGTATGTATAAAATCTATGAACTCAAAA
>CAXIIO010000792.1:20000-30000 GCA_964028335.1 Altica lythri
AGGTAAACCTTTACTTTCATTACGCCTTTAGGTTTAGTCATGTCCCAATGACTCGCGCACATGCTAGACTCCTTGGTCCGTGTTTCAAGACGGGTCCTGAAAGTACCCAAAGCTATAGCGTCGCTGATCGGCGTTTCAACGAGGTCTGTTCGAGAACACCGCAACCAACAGTCGTTCTGGGACAGAATCGGCACCAGGTCCGATCACCGTCAAACACAGAACGTGCTTGCTACGGGCCGAACGCTAACTGAGTAGCGGCCCCGCGCCTTTAGCATACCGTCGAGCGAGTCTGTCGGAACATCGAGGGTCCACGCGACAAAAGCCATGTGGGCTCCACCCCAAGTCTTAGACAGACACCCAACGGATCGCGACGTCCTACTAGAGGAAAAGTGCACGCGTTCCACATCGGTTCGAAGAACGAGAGGCGCGGACGACGTAAACGTAATCCGTCACACAAACTTTCAACTCCGACAGTAGAGACGCGAATGAATTTCCTCTTTCGACCTTTCGGGTTTCTCAGGTTTACCCCTGAACGGTTTCACGTACTCTTGAACTCTCTCTTCAAAGTGCTTTTCAACTTTCCCTCACGGTACTTGTTCGCTATCGGTCTCGTGGTCATATTTAGCCTTAGATGGAGTTTACCACCCACTTAGGGCTGCACTCTCAAGCAACCCGACTCTGAGGAGAGATTCTCCCGCAATTGGCAGCGGTCACTACGGGCCTGGCACCCTCTATGGGCTGTGGCCCCGTTCAAGAAGGACTTGGACGCGCCGCACAATCTCGGGATAATGAATCCTCCCTAACACCACATTTCCCGGTGGTCGATGTCGGCCACGGGATTCGGTACTGGGCTTTTCCCTGTTCGCTCGCAGCTACTGAGGGAATCCTAGTTAGTTTCTTTTCCTCCGCTTAGTAATATGCTTAAATTCAGCGGGTAGTCTCACCTGCTCTGAGGTCGATAGATGATATTTAAGTACCAAACTATGCATTTTAAAATCAATGTCCAATAATTAAATGCCATATAGAAACACAGATCAGACGTCGTCTTTGAGAAGATTTCTCGGACACGACGATCGTGTACGTAATTCTACTACATTTAAAAGACATATAGATTTA
Source organism: Altica lythri (assembly GCA_964028335.1). Lineage (NCBI taxonomy): Eukaryota > Metazoa > Arthropoda > Insecta > Coleoptera > Chrysomelidae > Altica > Altica lythri. The sequence continues at coordinate 21,117 of CAXIIO010000792.1, forward strand.
CGCATTTTTATGTTCGATACGTTGTGTACAATACACGTATAAAATTTATACAAATTTTATACGTTGCTATCGCAATTTAAGATGTTGCGTTAAAAATAAACGCATCTACATCCAACGCGTTCCGACAATTTTTTTCAAAAAAAAAAAATCGAACAGTCTTTTTAATTTGATACGACCCTCAGCCAGGAGTGGTCCAGGAACGAGTATCCGAGGACCGCAATGTGCGTTCGAAATGTCGATGTTCATGTGTCCTGCAGTTCACAAGTTGACGCGCAATTAGCTGCGTTCTTCATCGACCCACGAGCCAAGTGATTCACCGTTCAGGGTAATCGTTTTAACATTAAACGTGTTTCCATACGAAAGTATAAGTTTTCGTTTAAAGAAACTATACGTCTTATAAAATATCGTGAAAAATGTATTAAAAAAAAAATGATAAGAGAAAATTATGTACTTACGAATTTCTCCATTTGTAACGCCGTGTTTTACAAACGAGGCGTACACGGAGTAAACGTGCACAAGTATTTCCTCTTAATTTCGTCACCAATGAGTACATGCATTTTTACCATCTTGACAATTTGGGCGAAAAACTTTCAACACCGTCGGAATAATATATCGCATTCTACGATTTTGAATTCCTTAGAAAAAAATTATTCGTTTTTTTATCAGAATAACAGATGGATACGAATTTGTTATTTTTCTTGGTACCCAATTTTTATCAAGACAAATTGGTATATACATATTAATATTAGACCTCATCGACAACTTTGTTTTTTTTAGAACTTTAAAGTAAACAAAAATATAAATAATATAATTGTTTCTAACTTTAGTTCCTAAAAACATTTCGTTTATTTCGCATTCTATACCTCAAAAGATCGTATGCGTTTAATAACGGACGTTCTAATGACAGCATATGCAAGTAAAACGATATATAGTTCAAATATTTATAACAGACTTGTCGTAAGTTGACAAACACTGTAATGATCCTTCCGCAGGTTCACCTACGGAAACCTTGTTACGACTTTTACTTCCTCTAAATGATCAAGTTTGGTCATCTTTCCGAAGCATCGACGACGCCGAAACGCCACCGCGCTCAGTCCGAAGACCTCACTAAATCATTCAATCGGTAGTAGCGACGGGCGGTGTGTACAAAGGGCAGGGACGTAATCAACGCGAGCTTATGACTCGCGCTTACTGGGAATTCCTCGTTCATGGGGAACAATTGCAAGCCCCAATCCCTAGCACGAAGGAGGTTCAGCGGGTTACCCGGGCCGCTCGGCCAGGGAGGACACGCTGATTCCTTCAGTGTAGCGCGCGTGCGGCCCAGAACATCTAAGGGCATCACAGACCTGTTATTGCTCAATCTCGTGCGGCTAGAAGCCGCCTGTCCCTCTAAGAAGAATTGTTTGTACGCCGACAGTAAAACCGCGCGCAGTGGGGGCCGAAACCCATCACCGGCGGGCCTTTGGGATGTCGAAATACGCCTAGTTAGCAGGCTAGAGTCTCGTTCGTTATCGGAATTAACCAGACAAATCGCTCCACCAACTAAGAACGGCCATGCACCACCACCCACCGAATCAAGAAAGAGCTCTCAATCTGTCAATCCTTCCGGTGTCCGGGCCTGGTGAGGTTTCCCGTGTTGAGTCAAATTAAGCCGCAGGCTCCACTCCTGGTGGTGCCCTTCCGTCAATTCCTTTAAGTTTCAGCTTTGCAACCATACTTCCCCCGGAACCCAAAAGCTTTGGTTTCCCGGAAGCTGCCCGCCGAGTCATCGGAGGAACGTCGGCGGATCGCTAGCTGGCATCGTTTATGGTTAGAACTAGGGCGGTATCTGATCGCCTTCGAACCTCTAACTTTCGTTCTTGATCAATGAAAGCGTTTTTGGCAAATGCTTTCGCTTCTGTCCGTCTTGCGACGATCCAAGAATTTCACCTCTAACGTCGCAATACGAATGCCCCCATCCGTTCCTATTAATCATTACCTCGGGTTCCGAAAACCAACAAAATAGAACCGAGGTCCTATTCCATTATTCCATGCACACAGTATTCAGGCGAAGTTTTAGCCTGCTTTAAGCACTCTAATTTGTTCAAAGTAAACGTGCCGGCCCACCTCGACACTCAGTGAAGAGCACCGCGGCGGGATTGAGTTGGCCGCCCTTGCGAGCTAAGCCCACCGGCAGGACGTCCCGCGACACGCCAGTTGACACCGCGTACGATGAACCAGCGACGCGGGACACAGATTCGACTACGAGCTTTTTAACCGCAACAACTTTAATATACGCTATTGGAGCTGGAATTACCGCGGCTGCTGGCACCAGACTTGCCCTCCAATTGATCCTCGTTAAAGGGTTTAGAGTGTACTCATTCCGATTACGGGGCCTCGGATGAGTCCCGTATCGTTATTTTTCGTCACTACCTCCCCGTGCCGGGAGTGGGTAATTTGCGCGCCTGCTGCCTTCCTTGGATGTGGTAGCCGTTTCTCAGGCTCCCTCTCCGGAATCGAACCCTGATTCCCCGTTACCCGTTACAACCATGGTAGGCGCAGAACCTACCATCGACAGTTGATAAGGCAGACATTTGAAAGATGCGTCGCCGGTGCGAGACCGTGCGATCAGCGTAAAGTTATTCAGAGTCACCAAGTATTACGATGTCGAGCAAGCTCGCCACCGATTGGTTTTGATCTAATAAAAGCGCTCCTTCCGTCTCCGGTCGGAGCTCTGTTTGCATGTATTAGCTCTAGAATTACCACAGTTATCCAAGTAAATGTGGGTACGATCTAAGGAACCATAACTGATTTAATGAGCCTTTCGCGGTTTCACCTTAATTTGGCTTGTACTGAGACATGCATGGCTTAATCTTTGAGACAAGCATATGACTACTGGCAGGATCAACCAGGGAGCTGTTGTTCCGTCATTCGAAAAAGAATAACAGAGATTATCAGTCTCCTCTAGTATTACAAATTTGCAATTCAAGAGAAACAAAAGACCGATGTGTCAAATCTCTATCATATTCTTTTCCTAGTGCGTGTTGAATTTTGCGTACATGAAAAGTTAAACTTTTCGCACGCCACGCTTAATAGGAGATAAGGTATATATGATATTTATAGAAGACAAGACAATCGTATTTGTATTATCTCTTATATTACATATAAAAACCGGACAGACAATATATTACATAACAGAGAGCTAGTTTTAAATGTAACTACTTTGTCATGTTTTATATAAACGCCTACCGGCAAAAAATTTCGAACATTCTCTCGACCCTTCGCTAGATATAAAGCGACACGGTGTACTCGAAAGAATCGTTACGAATAGAAATTCTCGCTCGGACAGAAGAGAGTTGTCGCAAAAAATGAAAAATTTGATTGAAATCAAATTTTATTAGTTTGATCGCATGTGGATCGCCAAACGTGTAAACGCCTTGCAAAATCCGCGATCTCGCTGTGTGATCTGTATCTTACGATACAAAAAATAATTGTGGTTTTATATATACATAATTTTATATTTCTTAACAATTACTACCAACATTTTTGAAGATAGAAATGTTAGAAAATAAAATATATAATATAAATCTCAAACCACAATGCAAAAAGATCAAACTTGGACAACACCAGACTTTTAGATCGAGTATTTGTCGAGTCGTCTTTTTACATAACTGGGCAATTGTTATTATAGCGCTTTACGTTATTTAGTATATGTAGTTTAAATTTATGGTTTAATACTTATATAATTTAATATTCGTCCAATAAATTTAATCATTACGTAATCTATATAACATTCTAATGAAAATAAAGATTACATTATAAAATTTCATAAAATTTTATTAAAAACTTAAGTTGTTATGTTGGCACAATTAAGTGATATTTACAAAAAAATATATTAAAAAAAATTATTTTTACATATTACTGAGAAATAACTTGTAAAATTTAACTACAATAATAATTCAATCATTTCTTACTAAAATACGTTAACACAATTAATTCAGTTATTAAATTGGTTTATCTTAATATTAAATTAACAAGATATAAAAACTATTATTCGTTGACCATTATATCATGTGCTTTCAAAAATATTCCACGTACTTTCACAAATTAAACATTTAAAAAAGTATACTTTATTTACTACTACCGTTTTTTAGAATCGACAGCAGAAACAGTAGCATATATATTTCGTTTAATTTAATAAAAATATATTTTTCTCTGATTTAGCATATAAATATAATTTTAGAAAAATTCTACATACTTTCACAAGTTAAAACTTAAAATTCTACAAAACAGTTTTCGAAGCTTAAACCTACATTTTTTTACTAGCACTGTTTCTTGGAATCGGAAACAGAAGCAGAAGCATAAATATTTCATTTACTTTTCAATATTAATACAATTTCTACGTACTATCACAACAAGTAAAAACATGAAATTCTACAAAACAGCTATCTACCTTAAAACTACACTTTATTTACTAGCACTGCTTCTTAATATTGAAAGCAAAAGCAGTTGTATAGATATTTAGTTTATATTAACAATATAAAAATATTTTCAATAAAATTCTCTGTACTTTCACAAGTTAAATATGTAAAAAAGTACATTTTATTTACTACCACCGTTTTTCAAACTCAAAAGCAGAATCAGTAGCATATATATTTCGTTTAATTTACGACATAAAAATATATTTTTCTCTGATTTACCATATAAATATAATTCCAGAAAAATTCTTACATACTTTCACAAGTTAAAACTTAAAATTCTACAAAACAGCTTTCGAAGCTTAAACCTACATTTTTTCACTAGCATTGTTTCTTGGAATCGGAAACAGAAGCAGAAGCATAAATATTTCATTTACTTTTCAATATTAATAAAATTTCAAAAAATTTCTACGTACTTTCACAACAAGTAAAAACATGAAATTCTACAAAACAGCTATCTACCTTAAAACTACACTTTATTTACTAGCACTGCTTCTTAATATTGAAAGCAAAAGCAGTTGTATAGATATTTAGTTTATATTAACAATATAAAAATATTTTCAATAAAATTCTCCGTACTTTCACAAGTTAAATATGTAAAAAAGTACATTTTATTTACTACTACCGTTTTTTAGAATCGACAGCAGAAACAGTAGCATATATATTTCGTTTAATTTAATAAAAATATATTTTTCTCTGATTTAGCATATAAATATAATTTTAGAAAAATTCTACATACTTTCACAAGTTAAAACTTAAAATTCTACAAAACAGTTTTCGAAGCTTAAACCTACATTTTTTTACTAGCACTGTTTCTTGGAATCGGAAACAGAAGCAGAAGCATAAATATTTCATTTACTTTTCAATATTAATAAAATTTCTACGTACTATCACAACAAGTAAAAACATGAAATTCTACAAAACAGCTATCTAGCTTAAAACTACACTTTATTTACTAGCACTGCTTCTTAATATTGAAAGCAAAAGCAGTTGTATAGATATTTAGTTTATATTAACAATATAAAAATATTTTCAATAAAATTCTCTGTACTTTCACAAGTTAAATATGTAAAAAAGTACATTTTATTTACTACCACCGTTTTTCAAACTCAAAAGCAGAATCAGTAGCATATATATTTCGTTTAATTTACGACATAAAAATATATTTTTCTCTGATTTACCATATAAATATAATTCCAGAAAAATTCTACATACTTTCACAAGTTAAAACTTAAAATTCTACAAAACAGCTTTCGAAGCTTAAACCTACATTTTTTCACTAGCATTGTTTCTTGGAATCGGAAACAGAAGCAGAAGCATAAATATTTCATTTACTTTTCAATATTAATAAAATTTCAAAAAATTTCTACGTACTTTCACAACAAGTAAAAACATGAAATTCTACAAAACAGCTATCTACCTTAAAACTACACTTTATTTACTAGCACTGCTTCTTAATATTGAAAGCAAAAGCAGTTGTATAGATATTTAGTTTATATTAACAATATAAAAATATTTTCAATAAAATTCTCCGTACTTTCACAAGTTAAATATGTAAAAAAGTACATTTTATTTACTACTACCGTTTTTTAGAATCGACAGCAGAAACAGTAGCATATATATTTCGTTTAATTTAATAAAAATATATTTTTCTCTGATTTAGCATATAAATATAATTTTAGAAAAATTCTACATACTTTCACAAGTTAAAACTTAAAATTCTACAAAACAGTTTTCGAAGCTTAAACCTACATTTTTTTACTAGCACTGTTTCTTGGAATCGGAAACAGAAGCAGAAGCATAAATATTTCATTTACTTTTCAATATTAATAAAATTTCTACGTACTATCACAACAAGTAAAAACATGAAATTCTACAAAACAGCTATCTAGCTTAAAACTACACTTTATTTACTAGCACTGCTTCTTAATATTGAAAGCAAAAGCAGTTGTATAGATATTTAGTTTATATTAACAATATAAAAATATTTTCAATAAAATTCTCTGTACTTTCACAAGTTAAATATGTAAAAAAGTACATTTTATTTACTACCACCGTTTTTCAAACTCAAAAGCAGAATCAGTAGCATATATATTTCGTTTAATTTACGACATAAAAATATATTTTTCTCTGATTTACCATATAAATATAATTCCAGAAAAATTCTACATACTTTCACAAGTTAAAACTTAAAATTCTACAAAACAGCTTTCGAAGCTTAAACCTACATTTTTTCACTAGCATTGTTTCTTGGAATCGGAAACAGAAGCAGAAGCATAAATATTTCATTTACTTTTCAATATTAATAAAATTTCAAAAAATTTCTACGTACTTTCACAACAAGTAAAAACATGAAATTCTACAAAACAGCTATCTAGCTTAAAACTACACTTTATTTACTAGCACTGCTTCTTAATATTAAAAGCAAAAGCAGTTGTATAGATATTTAGTTTTATTAACAACATCAAAATATTTTCAATAAAATTCTCCGTACTTTCACAAGTTAAATATGTAAAAAAGTTTATTTTATTTACTACCACCGTTTTTCAAACTCAAAATCAGAATCAGTAGCATATATATTTCGTTTAATTTACGACATAAAAATATATTTTTCTCTGATTTACCATATAAATATAATTCCAGAAAAATTCTACATACTTTCACAAGTTAAAACTTAAAATTCTACAAAACAGCTTTCGAAGCTTAAACCTACATTTTTTCACTAGCATTGTTTCTTGGAATCGGAAACAGAAGCAGAAGCATAAATATTTCATTTACTTTTCAATATTAATAAAATTTCAAAAAATTTCTACGTACTTTCACAACAAGTAAAAACATGAAATTCTACAAAACAGCTATCTAGCTTAAAACTACACTTTATTTACTAGCACTGCTTCTTAATATTAAAAGCAAAAGCAGTTGTATAGATATTTAGTTTTATTAACAACATCAAAATATTTTCAATAAAATTCTCCGTACTTTCACAAGTTAAATATGTAAAAAAGTACATTTTATTTACTACCATTGTTTTTCAAAATTAAAAGCAGAATCAGTAGCATATATATTTCGTTTAATTTACGACATAAAAATATATTTTCCTTTGATTTATAATATAAATATAATTTCACAAAAATTCTACATAGTTTCACAAGTTAAAACTTAAAATTCTACATATTTGGTTTTATTAACAATATTAAAATATTTTCAATAAAATTCTCTGTACTTTCACAAGTTACAAATATGTGAAAAAGTACACTTTACTTACTGCTACCGTTTTATAGAATTGACAGCAGAAACAGTAGCATACACATTTCGTTTAATTTACCATATAAATATATTTTCAACAAATTTCTACGTATTTTCACAGCAAGTAAAAACATAAAATTCTACAAAACAGCTATCTAGCTTAAACTACACTTTATTTATAAACACTGCTTCTAAGTATTAAACACAAAAGCAGTGGTATAGATATTTCGTTTTATTAACAATATAGAAATATTTTTAATAAAATTCTTTGTACTTTCACAAGTTAAATATGTGATAGTAGATAGGTCATGCACAATTGAATTTAAAACGAAGTTTAAATACCTAGACTTCATAGTAGATAACAATTTAACTGTTGTCACACATCATGACTATATCGTAAGGAAAATGGCAAAGAAACTATAATATTTTTTTGGTAGAATCTTCATACACCTTAACACTTTTGACAAAGTCAGTGTATACAATACAATAATACAACCACACAGTATGGCATGATGAGAAGTTTGAAGTAATACTAGTAATCGTGTCATGTACAGAGTCTATTAGAAAGCACTGATAAACCAGGAAGCGGATTTACGTTTCTGCGTTCATTTTACGATAGTACAATAATTGTAAAATAGCCACGCAAATGTTGCTATATATTTGGCGTTAAAATAGTGTTTTGTAACATATTTTGGGACGATGGAAAGTTACTTAATAGTGTGCAATTAAAAATTGCATTTACTTGACTTTGTATAGCAGTTTTTTTAATGTTTGTAATTGTTAAAATTATTGAGCAATCTAAAATTAATTTTACAAATTAAAAGTCGTCTGCGAAATACACCTGTAAGGTCCAATTTTCATTGTCTTACAACGACAACGATGATGAAGGATGTTGTTATGTTATGAACAAATTTTACAACAAACCAAAACGAATTGGATAATGAAAAGACGCTTTCTCAATCCAAAAAAAATATAAGTTTGATGGTCTTTCTGTTCGAAAAACTACCACGGCAATTTATGGTTAAATCACTCGCCATTTCAATCCATATATATAAAAATGAAACCCGTTTTCCTTGGTCATGGCATCACGCGTGAATGACTGGACCGATTTTACTAATTCTTTTTTTGTTGTATTTGTTATTATTAGGAGAAGGTTCTTACGGAAGAAAATATTAAGAAAA
>CAXIIO010000792.1:35000-37500 GCA_964028335.1 Altica lythri
TAGTTCGAGCAAGCCGGAGATCTCACCCATTTAAAGTTTGAGAATAGGTTGAGGTCGTTTCGACCCCAATGCCTCTAATCATTCGCTTTACCGGATGAAACTCGTACGCAACGAGCGCCAGCTATCCTGAGGGAAACTTCGGAGGGAACCAGCTACTAGATGGTTCGATTAGTCTTTCGCCCCTATACCCAGTTCCGACGATCGATTTGCACGTCAGAATCGCTACGGACCTCCATCAGGGTTTCCCCTGACTTCGTCCTGACCAGGCATAGTTCACCATCTTTCGGGTCCCAGCGTGTACGCTCTTGGTGCGCCTCTTCTCGCAATGAGAATGAGACGCCCCGGGAGTGCGGAGTGGCCACTTTAAGGGCAAACCACCCATCCTCCCTCGGTCTACGCAAGGTAAACCTTTACTTTCATTACGCCTTTAGGTTTAGTCATGTCCCAATGACTCGCGCACATGCTAGACTCCTTGGTCCGTGTTTCAAGACGGGTCCTGAAAGTACCCAAAGCTATAGCGTCGCTGATCGGCGTTTCAACGAGGTCTGTTCGAGAACACCGCAACCAACAGTCGTTCTGGGACAGAATCGGCACCAGGTCCGATCACCGTCAAACACAGAACGTGCTTGCTACGGGCCGAACGCTAACTGAGTAGCGGCCCCGCGCCTTTAGCATACCGTCGAGCGAGTCTGTCGGAACATCGAGGGTCCACGCGACAAAAGCCATGTGGGCTCCACCCCAAGTCTTAGACAGACACCCAACGGATCGCGACGTCCTACTAGAGGAAAAGTGCACGCGTTCCACATCGGTTCGAAGAACGAGAGGCGCGGACGACGTAAACGTAATCCGTCACACAAACTTTCAACTCCGACAGTAGAGACGCGAATGAATTTCCTCTTTCGACCTTTCGGGTTTCTCAGGTTTACCCCTGAACGGTTTCACGTACTCTTGAACTCTCTCTTCAAAGTGCTTTTCAACTTTCCCTCACGGTACTTGTTCGCTATCGGTCTCGTGGTCATATTTAGCCTTAGATGGAGTTTACCACCCACTTAGGGCTGCACTCTCAAGCAACCCGACTCTGAGGAGAGATTCTCCCGCAATTGGCAGCGGTCACTACGGGCCTGGCACCCTCTATGGGCTGTGGCCCCGTTCAAGAAGGACTTGGACGCGCCGCACAATCTCGGGATAATGAATCCTCCCTAACACCACATTTCCCGGTGGTCGATGTCGGCCACGGGATTCGGTACTGGGCTTTTCCCTGTTCGCTCGCAGCTACTGAGGGAATCCTAGTTAGTTTCTTTTCCTCCGCTTAGTAATATGCTTAAATTCAGCGGGTAGTCTCACCTGCTCTGAGGTCGATAGATGATATTTAAGTACCAAACTATGCATTTTAAAATCAATGTCCAATAATTAAATGCCATATAGAAACACAGATCAGACGTCGTCTTTGAGAAGATTTCTCGGACACGACGATCGTGTACGTAATTCTACTACATTTAAAAGACATATAGATTTACGCATTTTTATGTTCGATACGTTGTGTACAATACACGTATAAAATTTATACAAATTTTATACGTTGCTATCGCAATTTAAGATGTTGCGTTAAAAATAAACGCATCTACATCCAACGCGTTCCGACAATTTTTTTCAAAAAAAAAAAATCGAACAGTCTTTTTAATTTGATACGACCCTCAGCCAGGAGTGGTCCAGGAACGAGTATCCGAGGACCGCAATGTGCGTTCGAAATGTCGATGTTCATGTGTCCTGCAGTTCACAAGTTGACGCGCAATTAGCTGCGTTCTTCATCGACCCACGAGCCAAGTGATTCACCGTTCAGGGTAATCGTTTTAACATTAAACGTGTTTCCATACGAAAGTATAAGTTTTCGTTTAAAGAAACTATACGTCTTATAAAATATCGTGAAAAATGTATTAAAAAAAAAATGATAAGAGAAAATTATGTACTTACGAATTTCTCCATTTGTAACGCCGTGTTTTACAAACGAGGCGTACACGGAGTAAACGTGCACAAGTATTTCCTCTTAATTTCGTCACCAATGAGTACATGCATTTTTACCATCTTGACAATTTGGGCGAAAAACTTTCAACACCGTCGGAATAATATATCGCATTCTACGATTTTGAATTCCTTAGAAAAAAATTATTCGTTTTTTTATCAGAATAACAGATGGATACGAATTTGTTATTTTTCTTGGTACCCAATTTTTATCAAGACAAATTGGTATATACATATTAATATTAGACCTCATCGACAACTTTGTTTTTTTTAGAACTTTAAAGTAAACAAAAATATAAATAATATAATTGTTTCTAACTTTAGTTCCTAAAAACATTTCGTTTATTTCGCATTCTATACCTCAAAAGATCGTATGCGTTTAATAACGGACGTTCTAATGACAGCATATGCAAGTAAAACGATATATAGTTCAAATATTTATAACAGACTTGTCGTAAGTTGACAAACACTGTAATGATCC
>CAXIIO010000792.1:40000-44632 GCA_964028335.1 Altica lythri
ATATACATAATTTTATATTTCTTAACAATTACTACCAACATTTTTGAAGATAGAAATGTTAGAAAATAAAATATATAATATAAATCTCAACCACAATGCAAAAAGATCAAACTTGGACAACACCAGACTTTTAGATCGAGTATTTGTCGAGTCGTCTTTTTACATAACTGGGCAATTGTTATTATAGCGCTTTACGTTATTTAGTATATGTAGTTTAAATTTATGGTTTAATACTTTATATAATTTAATATTCGTCCAATAAATTTAATCATTACGTAATCTATATAACATTCTAATGAAAATAAAGATTACATTATAAAATTTCATAAAATTTTATTAAAACTTAAGTTGTTATGTTGGCACAATTAAGTGATATTTACAAAAAAATATATTTAAAAAAAATTATTTTTACATATTACTGAGAAATAACTTGTAAAATTTAACTACAATAATAATTCAATCATTTCTTACTAAAATACGTTAACACAATTAATTCAGTTATTAAATTGGTTTATCTTAATATTAAATTAACAAGATATAAAAACTATTATTCGTTGACCATTATATCATGTGCTTTCAAAAATATTCCACGTACTTTCACAAATTAAACATTTAAAAAAGTATACTTTATTTACTACTACCGTTTTTTAGAATCGACAGCAGAAACAGTAGCATATATATTTCGTTTAATTTAATAAAAATATATTTTTCTCTGATTTAGCATATAAATATAATTTTAGAAAAATTCTACATACTTTCACAAGTTAAAACTTAAAATTCTACAAAACAGTTTTCGAAGCTTAAACCTACATTTTTTTACTAGCACTGTTTCTTGGAATCGGAAACAGAAGCAGAAGCATAAATATTTCATTTACTTTTCAATATTAATACAATTTCTACGTACTATCACAACAAGTAAAAACATGAAATTCTACAAAACAGCTATCTACCTTAAAACTACACTTTATTTACTAGCACTGCTTCTTAATATTGAAAGCAAAAGCAGTTGTATAGATATTTAGTTTATATTAACAATATAAAAATATTTTCAATAAAATTCTCTGTACTTTCACAAGTTAAATATGTAAAAAAGTACATTTTATTTACTACCACCGTTTTTCAAACTCAAAAGCAGAATCAGTAGCATATATATTTCGTTTAATTTACGACATAAAAATATATTTTTCTCTGATTTACCATATAAATATAATTCCAGAAAAATTCTACATACTTTCACAAGTTAAAACTTAAAATTCTACAAAACAGCTTTCGAAGCTTAAACCTACATTTTTTCACTAGCATTGTTTCTTGGAATCGGAAACAGAAGCAGAAGCATAAATATTTCATTTACTTTTCAATATTAATAAAATTTCAAAAAATTTCTACGTACTTTCACAACAAGTAAAAACATGAAATTCTACAAAACAGCTATCTACCTTAAAACTACACTTTATTTACTAGCACTGCTTCTTAATATTGAAAGCAAAAGCAGTTGTATAGATATTTAGTTTATATTAACAATATAAAAATATTTTCAATAAAATTCTCCGTACTTTCACAAGTTAAATATGTAAAAAAGTACATTTTATTTACTACTACCGTTTTTTAGAATCGACAGCAGAAACAGTAGCATATATATTTCGTTTAATTTAATAAAAATATATTTTTCTCTGATTTAGCATATAAATATAATTTTAGAAAAATTCTACATACTTTCACAAGTTAAAACTTAAAATTCTACAAAACAGTTTTCGAAGCTTAAACCTACATTTTTTTACTAGCACTGTTTCTTGGAATCGGAAACAGAAGCAGAAGCATAAATATTTCATTTACTTTTCAATATTAATAAAATTTCTACGTACTATCACAACAAGTAAAAACATGAAATTCTACAAAACAGCTATCTAGCTTAAAACTACACTTTATTTACTAGCACTGCTTCTTAATATTGAAAGCAAAAGCAGTTGTATAGATATTTAGTTTATATTAACAATATAAAAATATTTTCAATAAAATTCTCTGTACTTTCACAAGTTAAATATGTAAAAAAGTACATTTTATTTACTACCACCGTTTTTCAAACTCAAAAGCAGAATCAGTAGCATATATATTTCGTTTAATTTACGACATAAAAATATATTTTTCTCTGATTTACCATATAAATATAATTCCAGAAAAATTCTACATACTTTCACAAGTTAAAACTTAAAATTCTACAAAACAGCTTTCGAAGCTTAAACCTACATTTTTTCACTAGCATTGTTTCTTGGAATCGGAAACAGAAGCAGAAGCATAAATATTTCATTTACTTTTCAATATTAATAAAATTTCAAAAAATTTCTACGTACTTTCACAACAAGTAAAAACATGAAATTCTACAAAACAGCTATCTACCTTAAAACTACACTTTATTTACTAGCACTGCTTCTTAATATTGAAAGCAAAAGCAGTTGTATAGATATTTAGTTTATATTAACAATATAAAAATATTTTCAATAAAATTCTCCGTACTTTCACAAGTTAAATATGTAAAAAAGTACATTTTATTTACTACTACCGTTTTTTAGAATCGACAGCAGAAACAGTAGCATATATATTTCGTTTAATTTAATAAAAATATATTTTTCTCTGATTTAGCATATAAATATAATTTTAGAAAAATTCTACATACTTTCACAAGTTAAAACTTAAAATTCTACAAAACAGTTTTCGAAGCTTAAACCTACATTTTTTTACTAGCACTGTTTCTTGGAATCGGAAACAGAAGCAGAAGCATAAATATTTCATTTACTTTTCAATATTAATAAAATTTCTACGTACTATCACAACAAGTAAAAACATGAAATTCTACAAAACAGCTATCTAGCTTAAAACTACACTTTATTTACTAGCACTGCTTCTTAATATTGAAAGCAAAAGCAGTTGTATAGATATTTAGTTTATATTAACAATATAAAAATATTTTCAATAAAATTCTCTGTACTTTCACAAGTTAAATATGTAAAAAAGTACATTTTATTTACTACCACCGTTTTTCAAACTCAAAAGCAGAATCAGTAGCATATATATTTCGTTTAATTTACGACATAAAAATATATTTTTCTCTGATTTACCATATAAATATAATTCCAGAAAAATTCTACATACTTTCACAAGTTAAAACTTAAAATTCTACAAAACAGCTTTCGAAGCTTAAACCTACATTTTTTCACTAGCATTGTTTCTTGGAATCGGAAACAGAAGCAGAAGCATAAATATTTCATTTACTTTTCAATATTAATAAAATTTCAAAAAATTTCTACGTACTTTCACAACAAGTAAAAACATGAAATTCTACAAAACAGCTATCTAGCTTAAAACTACACTTTATTTACTAGCACTGCTTCTTAATATTAAAAGCAAAAGCAGTTGTATAGATATTTAGTTTTATTAACAACATCAAAATATTTTCAATAAAATTCTCCGTACTTTCACAAGTTAAATATGTAAAAAAGTTTATTTTATTTACTACCACCGTTTTTCAAACTCAAAATCAGAATCAGTAGCATATATATTTCGTTTAATTTACGACATAAAAATATATTTTTCTCTGATTTACCATATAAATATAATTCCAGAAAAATTCTACATACTTTCACAAGTTAAAACTTAAAATTCTACAAAACAGCTTTCGAAGCTTAAACCTACATTTTTTCACTAGCATTGTTTCTTGGAATCGGAAACAGAAGCAGAAGCATAAATATTTCATTTACTTTTCAATATTAATAAAATTTCAAAAAATTTCTACGTACTTTCACAACAAGTAAAAACATGAAATTCTACAAAACAGCTATCTAGCTTAAAACTACACTTTATTTACTAGCACTGCTTCTTAATATTAAAAGCAAAAGCAGTTGTATAGATATTTAGTTTTATTAACAACATCAAAATATTTTCAATAAAATTCTCCGTACTTTCACAAGTTAAATATGTAAAAAAGTACATTTTATTTACTACCATTGTTTTTCAAAATTAAAAGCAGAATCAGTAGCATATATATTTCGTTTAATTTACGACATAAAAATATATTTTCCTTTGATTTATAATATAAATATAATTTCACAAAAATTCTACATAGTTTCACAAGTTAAAACTTAAAATTCTACATATTTGGTTTTATTAACAATATTAAAATATTTTCAATAAAATTCTCTGTACTTTCACAAGTTACAAATATGTGAAAAAGTACACTTTACTTACTGCTACCGTTTTATAGAATTGACAGCAGAAACAGTAGCATACACATTTCGTTTAATTTACCATATAAATATATTTTCAACAAATTTCTACGTATTTTCACAGCAAGTAAAAACATAAAATTCTACAAAACAGCTATCTAGCTTAAACTACACTTTATTTATAAACACTGCTTCTAAGTATTAAACACAAAAGCAGTGGTATAGATATTTCGTTTTATTAACAATATAGAAATATTTTTAATAAAATTCTTTGTACTTTCACAAGTTAAATATGTGATAGTAGATAGGTCATGCACAATTGAATTTAAAACGAAGTTTAAATACCTAGACTTCATAGTAGATAACAATTTAACTGTTGTCACACATCATGACTATATCGTAAGGAAAATGGCAA
>CAXIIO010000793.1:0-18748 GCA_964028335.1 Altica lythri
TTCTATTCTATTCTATTCTATTCTATTCTATTCTATTCTATTCTATTCTATTCTATTCTATTCTATTCTATTCTATTCTATTCTACTCTATTCTATTCTATTCTATTCTATTCTATTCTATTCTATTCTATTCTATTCTATTCTATTCTATTCTATTCTATTCTATTCTATTCTATTTCTATTCTATTCTATTCTATTCTATTCTATTCTATTCTATTCTATTTCTATTCTATTCTATTCTATTCTATTCTATCTATTCTATTCTATTCTATTCTATTCTATTCTATTCTATTCTATTCTATTCTATTCTATTCTATTCTATTATTCTATTCTATTCTATTCTAATTCTATTCTATTCTATTCTATTCTATTCTATTCTGTTCTATTCTATTCTATTCTATTCTATTCTATTCTATTCTATTTTATTCTATTCTATTCTATTTTATACTATTCTATTCTATTCTATTCTATTCTATTCTATTCTATTCTATTCTATTCTATTCTATTCTATTCTATTCTATTCTATTCTATTCTATTCTATTCTATTCTATTCTATTCTATTCTATTCTATTCTATTCTATTCTATTCTATTATATTCTTTTCTATTCTATTCTATTCTATTCTATTCTATTCTATTCTATTCTATTCTATTCTATTCTATTCTATTCTATTCTATTCTATTCTATTCTATTATTCTATTCTATTTTTTTCTATTCTATTCTATTCTATTCTATTCTATTCTATTCTATTCTTTTCTATTCTATTCTATTCTATTCTATTCTATTCTATTCTATTCTATTCTATTCTATTCTATTCTATTCTATTCTATTTCTATTCTATTCTATTCTATTCTATTCTATTCTATTCTATTCTATTCTATTCTATTCTATTCTATTCTATTCTATTCTATTCTATTCTATTCTATTCTATTCTATTCTATTCTATTCTATTCTATTCTATTCTATTCTATTCTATTCTATTCTATTCTATTCTATTCTATTCTATTCTATTCTATTCTATTCTATTCTATTCTATTCTATTCTATTCTATTCTATTCTATTCTATTCTATTCTATTCTATTCTATTCTATTCTATTCTATTCTATTCTATTCTATTCTATTCTATTCTATTCTATTCTATTCTATTCTATTCTATTCTTTTCTATTCTATTCTATTCTATTCTATTCTATTCTATTCTATTCTATTCTATTCTATTCTATTCTATTATATTCTATTATATTCTATTCTATTCTATTCTATTCTATTTTATTCTATTCTATTCTATAGTATTTGATTTTATTGGTTTATTTTTTTATATTTATTTTGTTCTTATTTGCATCAAATTTTAACCGTTATATAGCTGTTCTTTCATCCTTTAAAATTGAATAACGGAAAACACATTACACGCCTATGGATTCGTGTTATTAAAAAGTCGTTTTTCCAATTTCCTTGCGATTTGTGTTTAGAAAGAAAAGAATCTGCTTAATTTAACAATTTAACTGGCTCTTTACTTCATTTTTTTTTATTGAGAATGTTTTAATGGCACAATATTGACATGGTTTAAAATTAAAGAAATTTTAAGTACATCGAACTAGGGAAAATTTAGGGATAGAAATTATCGTTTCATAACAAGGTAATTTTATTAAAGGTTGTCCCATTCAAAACAACGCGCAGAGGATTAATATAAAAAATAAGATTAAACGATTTAGTTAATATGGCTATCGATATAATGTTCCTTTTATATAATATTCTAATTTAGTTTTTAATTTGAAATTTCTTGTCAATTTTGGGTCAAATTTGTAGAGATCACTTAGAAAAAAAAACGAAATGATATATTTAATTGTAATTCTACTCGTATTTGGAAGGAGAATCACATGAGATTAAACAACTCAATATGACAGGAAGTTCTTAAAAATCGCACTGGTAGCATAGCTAAATGCTATGGTCGTGGACAAACGAAAACTGCATCTTTACCTGATAGTGAGGTTGCGACTTGAGCGTGATCCATAGACTAATTTAACAGCCAAAGAGTTGAAAAACAAATCAAACAACAAATACTGTAAAATTCAAATTCATGATCTTACTCAGCAAAAGAGTTTTTACGCTTGGGTAAAGGTGGGGAATTTTCAAACAAGATGAAAAAAAAATACCAATTTAGCAATTCACAAAATTTTAAAACGATCATCCAAAGGAAGTTTCATCTCAAGTAATGAAATGACTAGCCGTTACTTTAGATGAACGCTAATCGTCTGGTGCTTAAAATTAAAAAAAAATGCGAATTATTATCGTTAGCACCCAAAGACTTCGTTGTTGGTACACCATAGACGTTTCAACAAGATTCGACATCGTCACAAAAGCAAAAATTAATCAAGAATGGTTAAAAAAACATGTTTCTCGCTTCATTTTCCAGACTGGTTTTTGAATTTACCCGACGAAAATTCGATGTTTTATCTGGTACCCTATTCACTAACCTGTGTGAATGCTCGTGTAGGAGAGCTCTCTCACAATTTAGCTTCACTGCGCATGTCACTCCTCTAAAATTATAAAATCCGTATTCACAAAAAGTAAGAGAATGCTCCTTTACTCCTACGCGAGTACTCTACTGGGTAAAACCAAGAGAATTAATACATTTTGAGAGAGTGGACTTGCTCACAATGGGTGTTGTCTCATGACAGACATGACATGGGATTTTTCAATACAAGTGTTCTTCATATTGTTTATTTTTCATGATTTGTTATTGCTAGAGTTTTTGTTTGGTTCATTGTTGATTATTTAGTTTTTGTTAGTCTTTTTGTTGTTTTATTAGTGACAATTTTCTGCCAGTGTGTTATTGTTTTTGGGGTTATAAAGTGTTTTTAAAATGGATGATGATGATTTAGTGATGCAAATGCTAATAAATGATCTTGAAGATGCGAACGAACAATCGGCAAATAATAATACCTCGCCTGTATTTTCAACGTCAGGACCCTTTCTTGAGATTGTCCGATTTATTATTCTTCTTCTCATCCCGGTGGCTGTTTATATTTTACAAACCTAAAGTACTAAATAAATAGTTCAAATGTGATTGTTAAACTTGGCAACGTTGAGCAAAAAGTAGTAGACTCGCCGATCTATCGTGAATAGGGCTTTTAGGATCATGTGAGCGATGAGTGAGAGAGTACTCACACCGATGAGTAGTCGTGCACGAGCACTCTCACAAGTTACAGAATAGGGTCCTGGTATATTTTCGATAGCAACGTGTCGATTGTGGTTTAAGAAATATGCTAGTACGGATATCATGAAGAAAGCTAATGTACATAAATACGCCCAAACACTACAAGATCACATTCAGGCAGCACGTGACTCGTTGTTAGACCATTGTCAAAGTAAATGATGTATCGAGCTAAAGTAAATTGATTCTTACATTTTAATTTTTGTCACATATTTTTGTCATTTAAATCATAATATATATTTTACACTATGAAATTATGGTCGTTTTTAAATTTAAAAGTGGATGGAGTTTATTATCCTCTTAATATATCATGCCTTGTTAAAAAAAATGTATATGTTATTTTATTAACCGACTTCAAAAAAGGAGGGGGTTCTTAATTCGGCTATATGCTTTTTATGTATGTTACCGAATATCTAGGGTACTTATAATCCGATTTAAAAAATTCTTTTTGCATTTAAGGCAAATTATCCTCTATTTTAATCTTAGCTATTAAATCTAGATTTCAAATGTTAGTAACTGACATTTATTACAAAGATATAAATCATTGGAGCCGACTTCAAGAAAATCGAAATCAGATGCCTAGTTGGTTCAATTTTTTTAGGAAATGAAGATTTTATTTCTGGCTTTTTAGTGCATTTTTTGGGGCAGTTCAAATTTTTTTAAAATGTTTTTATATTTAAATGTAATACATATAAAATAATAATTTGTTGACCAATTAATATTTATATCTGTAATAATTTGAACTTATGTTATATCCAAGTTTCGAAGAGATAAAGTGAAGAATACAGAGCAATTCGAAAATGAGAGTTGAATTGAATAATGCAAATATTTTGATATGTATGTAAGGGCACGAATTCTTTAATGGGAAAACTTTGCAGGATTGCCCTATCTGTATTCTGGAAACGGGAGAGACCTAGGATTAGGATAATAAGACCCGCTGCAGACTCTCCATTTTTGTTCCACTTCACGGCTAAATATAATTCTTGAGCAATCTATATGCTTATAGAAAAAGTTTTGTCCTTATTTTATAAAAACCGAATTAGGTTAGATGTATAAAACTACTTCATTAAAAAAGAACTTTCAAATATGAAATATTACTTTTAAGTTATATTAAAAAACTTTATTTATATTAACAAAAAAATTTAAGATAAAAATTGTTTTCTAAATATTTATGTAAAAAAATAATTCGTTTCTGGATTCTTAATACTACATAAAAAAAGTCTTTAAACCGTTTTTCTTTCGCAGCATCCAGTATGTTATTATAAAGAATTTGCAATTTAGAATTTATACAAGCAAGAAAATGACATTAGGGAAAAATTGAAAAATGTGACAATCCGGTAGCACTCACACCTCACACCTGCAATCTTTTCCTTCTAGCCGGTAACGCCTCTAATTTCTTCAACACAGATGCATTATAGTTAGTCGGCTTTTTGATTGTCTTAATTCAACTTATGTCACAAATGAAACTTAATTCCTCCTTATATGCAACACTTACTCACTTCCTTCTTAAGCACATCTTTTCTTTTTTTTACGATTTCTTAAAGTGTTGCCAAGCATTTAATAGTCTTTTTAAAAATAATATATATTTTCGCCGTGTTCTTTGTCTCTGTGTCATTCCGTGGAATTTTGTAATCGAATTTAAACCTATTTCCCGACTACCTAGAGCTCTGAAATTTTCAGGATAGCTAAGAACTGGATGACAATGCATCTTTCAAGTGTGTTTAGGCATATACATAGATTTCAAAATTTATACTGAATTGTTATTAAATTAAATATGTATACATATTATAATTTTGAAAGACTTCATATAAGCTTGCGGTGGCCTATTTGGATAAGCGGTTGATTGTGACAATTCTGTTGGGTTATCGTAATAGGATCGATCTCGCGAGAGAGAAGTTTTTTCTTTTTTTTTGTTCTTATATGTGAAAGTAACAAAATAATTTATATAATAGTAATATCACCTATAAATCAGTAAAAAAACTTTCTACTATAAAAAGTTCTTTTTATAAATTGTGATTATTTTAATTTGTATTAATTTTAAATCTTTACCATTTTATAAAGTTTACATTTTTTATATATCTAATTTTTTTCCTATTTTTAGAATTGTATATTATTTTATGGCGTATTTTTTTTTAATTTTCTAATTTGAATTTTTTTTTATACAATTTTTACAAACTATAATATATTTTACAATTGTAACTATTTATTTATACATTTTTAAATTATCATGATTTGTCTGATTATTTTTGAAGTAAAACTCCTTTAGCGAGACTAGGAGTAAAAAAGTTATTCTAACGGACGTGACGTCATTCTAATAACAGAAACCGGAAACAAAACCTAATACTGACACGATTTTGCATGGGCGCCGGCAGCAGGGTGCAAGAGGGTGCGCTTGCACCCTCCTGCTATGAAAGAAAATACCTGAATTTACCAGAAAATTATATATTTTTTTAATTTTTTTATTAAATTATTGTTTGAATAAAAACTAAAGGCGTCGCGGTTGCTGTCCAAATCATTCTACATTCTATATATATATTAGATCATAATAGTGTGTAGATGCAGATGCACCCCCTGAAAATAATCCTGGCGGCGCTCATGCGATTTTGCCTCCTATATTAAATAAAATTAAATCTGTAATTGTATGAATTGACAGCTGATCATCTTGTCAATCGAAATACATTGCTTTATATAAATAGTTTTTTGTGTATAAAGTGTTTGTATTAAATATGAATAAACAATGTGGATTTATTAATGAAGAAAGTGATGAAAAAATATTGATTGAAAATGAGTGAATAGGTAGGTACTCTATATGCATAAATTTTATTTTTGGTGTGTAATTACACTATTTATACCTAATTATTTATACCTATTATTTATACCTAGCTATTTTCGTTTTATAGACTAAAAAGGTTAAAAAAAAAGAAATTGTGAACGTCAAAGGGGATATTATAAGCGCCAGAAAGATTTGAAGAAAAATGACAAAAATGAAAAAATGACGAGACAGCCACATTCATTATGATTTGATTAAGTAAGTTTATATACATACATACATATTATGATAGTAAATAATTGTTTATACGGAATCTTTACGTTGACTAAGAAGCATGTTGCACGTTTTTGTTCATAAAATAATAATATTCAAAATATTTTAACACTTTCTTATACTTATTTTAGGTTTGGTTAGGTAGCCATAAAGGCCATAAAACGACTAGTCAAGATGGCTGATCTTTTACCACCAATAACAGATCCTTCGTAGACGTGAAGGAAACAAACTTAACTCAGGATTTTAAATTTTATGGAATATGCTATAAAATGCTACAAAATGAAATGGTTATCTAACTATCGAAGGCTCTTGTGTTGTGATGTATTACAATAAGGTAGATACAGCTACAAAATCACACATTCTAAACGTAATGTGTGTATATTTTTAATATTGTTTACCTATTATTGAAGCAAAACTTCTTTAGGCACGACTAGGGGTAGATTCTAACGGAAGATTCTGATGGAAGTAACTGTATAATTTCAGCTATGGGAGGAGTTTAAATTTCCGAAATTTATTTATGAAATTTTCAAACGGTTTCAAATACATTAATGGTATTTATAGACTAAAATCTATGTTTTACATTTTAGTTATCATAAACCTATTATTTCATATATAAAGAAAATAATGATAACTTTCAAATTCCTATTTCTAATGAATAATATAAATATAACATCTCATTTTTTTTGTAAAGTATATAGGCAATAAATATAATTGAATTGTAATTAAATATTTATTTTCCGATACGTACGTCAACAAGTTTTACTTCAATCGCGCGTAAAGGTTACACGCACACTCTTTTTTTTTCATCTTTTACGATTTTAGTGTATGATGTTTTTTACTATTTACAATGTTTTTCTGTTAACGATTTTTTTAAATCTTTTAAATTTTTCTAGAGTGTTAATTTTTTAATTTGTATTTTTTCACGACCTTTCTCTTTTTTTCATCAGTTTTTTATATTTTTACTAATATTTTATATTTTTTCCATTTCTGCATGTTTGTTACCAATTGTTTATTTTATTTTTGTGTTTGTTTACAATTTAAACGATTTTCTACAACATTCTATTTTTTTACTAGTTTTAACATTTTTTACTTTTTTTAATATTTTAAACAAGTTTTTTTTATTGTAGCTATGTTTCACAACTATTATCGGCTTCTACTTTTTTTATGATGTTTTTACCACGTATAACAGTTTTTATAAGTTTTCAAATTTTTTCGTTTGAATAACATTTTTAAAATTTTTGACGACGTTTACCAATTTTGCACGAATTCTTCAATTTTTTTCACAATTTGTATTTATGGGATAATATGTTTCCAAAATCAACTTCTTTTTATAATTATTAGTTAATTATCAAAGTATCGATTTAACTGAAAAATCGAAAGATGTTTTCCACAAATATTTACACCTAAAGTACACCTATCTAGGTAGTAAGAAAAACTATCTTGTTAATTAAAATCTATGATCAGGAAACATTCGAATTCAATTTAACTTCTATCGATTAGATGTTAACGTAGCTATGAAATCTCGAAGTAAACTGTTATGATTTCTGACACGATGGGAGTTGGTTAGTACTTAGTGGTTATAGGAAACTGTTAAGAGTTTGAAGTTTGAAGTTACATGGTTGCAGGAAACTCTATTGATGTTGATTTTGATGTTGATAGAAAGCGCGGTAACTGGATCTACGTGCAAAGGAAAGAGTATTTAGTTTCTTAAATCGATTAATGTCAGATACTATTACAATATTATTTTAACAGTCTGTTATACATACCAAAATTTAATTTAAACAATCTCTCATTTTACCTAAAAGTGAAAAGATTTTAAAATAAAAAGGATGTAGTTTTAAAATTTAGAAATTATAAAAACAAGAACATAATATTAATGAGAAATCAGAAATATGACACATCCCGCAGGACCTAAATCTGCAATCATTAACTTTAGCCTCAGATGCATAAGTAGTTAGTGAGCGTTTGTGATTTAATTTATGTCACATATGACACTTACTTATTTCCTCCTTAAATAAATGACGTATTACGTGAATAAGAAAAAAATATTTATTTAATTGACAATTCAAAGATTAAACTTTAAGTCGCTATTTCTGTGTACTGTCTTAAAGGTTTATTTGGTTATGAGATCGTTACCATAAATATTTAGTAAACTTATTATTTAGTGATAGCTCTCATGGGGTTTTTAAAATTTAGAAAATATGTAAACATGAAAATGACCTTAATAGTCCAAGATCCCGGGGCCCCCAGACCTTCCTTATTTTCTAACTCTCAAAATTATGAGAAATGTGTGGGGTAATGTATGCTTAAGCACCTATGCACCTAACTTGATTAGCCGGCCCTTTTACAGTTAACAGGTAAAAAAGGTACATAAAAATAAAGCTTACTTTCCTTAAATTCTAACAGCTGGTTTTTGGATATGTTTTACAAAATATTGTACGAAATCATAATCCAATATTGCCAGACACCTCTTGTGGGCGGTAACTCCCGCCAGACGCTTTAATTTGCATAAAAAATTTCTTTCTTATTTTTTAACCTCCAATTTTTATATATGATATTCATGGGAGTATTGTAATACCTTTTGTATGCAGCCAGACCAACCCCATGGGCCAATCACCCCCCCAGACGCATTAAAGTTATCCTGTAAGTGTAAGCGCGACAGCATTATCTATGCGTTTGAGTGCGAGTGAGATGTACTCTGTAGATTGCTTTCTCACTCTCAAACTCATGTACTATTTTGTTTATACGCATGCGGGTAGCATATGCTATCGCGTTTGTGATCACGCAGGCATTATATTGTTATATTAAAGTTTTTTATGAAAATATTATATATTTGTATCAAAACTCATCAAAACCAAAATCGAAAACATAACATAAAACTTCAATATAACAATATAATACCTGCGCGATCACAAACGCGAAAGCAGATGCTACGCGCATGCGTACAAATAAAATAGTCCATGAGTTTGAGAGTGAGAAAGCATCTCCTGAGTACATCTCACTCGCACTCAAGCGCATAGATAATGCTGTCGCGCTTACACTTACAGGATAACTTTAATGCGTCTGGGGGGGTGATTGGCCCATGGAGTTGGTCTGGCTGCATACAAAAGGTATTAAAATACTCCCATGAATATCATATATAAAAATTGGAAGTTAGAAAATAAAAAAGAAATTTTTTATGCAAATTTAAAGCGTCTGGCGGGAGTTACCGCCCACAAGAGGTGTCTGGCAATATTGGATTATGATTTCATACAATATTTTGTGAAACATACTCAAAAAACAGCTGTTAGATTTTAGGGAAAGTAAGCCATATTTTTATGTACCTTTCTTACCTTTTACCTGTAAAAGGGCCGGCTAATCAAGTTAGCGGGTATGCATAGGTGCTTAAGCATACATTACCCCACACATTTCTCATAATTTTAAGAGTTAGAAAATAAGGAAGGTCTGGGGGCCCCGGGATCTCAGTCTATAGGGAGAAATCAAAAACAATGTCACATTGGCAGGACTTGAACCTTCTTTTTTTACTTATAGATGTTTCTCACGTCTAAATTTCAAATACCCTAAAAATCTATCATTCCTAACCTTATAAAAATAAACGCATGAACAAAATTAAAGCACCAACTCTTTTTTGCTTTAAATTTCAAAATAATGATCATGATTAAGGTTGCTAATTTTTTGCGAATAGGGATAGGTCTTCTTGATAATCTAGACACATGAGGATTGTATTAAAATTGTAAATCTCATAATTTCTACTTGTGTTTAACACATTGACTATACAAAAATTGTTGATTTGCATAGAATTTCATTTGCTAATAGTGGTTGTTTCAAAAGTTTTAGTCTTAGAAAATGAATCTTGGCTAAGATTTATCAGTATACGACGCGGTAAAGGCAACAACTTTACCGGCAGAAGGATAGTCTAGTTGTTGCTAATTTGTTAGGAAGAAATCATTCCACTATAAGTCGTATGGTTAAACGCTTCAACCAGACAGGATCTTACAATCACAGACCTATACAAGGGCGCAGAAGGTCTACAGAAGCAAGAGAGGAGCGCTTTTTATGTGTGTCTGTTCTTCGAAACAGGATGGTCACTGATACAATGTTACGAAATAGGTTGGCTATTGCTTGCAATGTACTAATATTGTCTTGAACTGTAAGAAAACGTTTAAATAAAGCTAGATTAAATTGTGGAAGGCCAGCAAAAAAACACTTGTTAACCATGCAACACAAAGTGTTAAGACTACGTTTAGCTCATAACAATCAAAACTGGACAGTTTACGATTGGAAGAGAGTTTTGATCTCAGATGAGACTAGGATCATATTAAAATCTTAAGATGGACGTGAGCATGTTTAGCTAAGGCCTTGAGAGAGATTTGTGAGCTGCAAATTTCCGTTTGGTAAAGGCACAGTGATGTTTTGGAACAGAATCTGTTTTAATGGCCGCACATTAATTCCTATCCGCATAAGAACCATAAATGTGGATTATTATCTCAAATACATTGTTCCTGTACATGTTATGCCGCTTGCGGTTAGGCAAGCGGTTAATTTCCTAGATGCAAGCGATCTTGAATGGCTAGCCAACAATCCACACATAAATCCCATAGACTACCTATGGGACGTTCTTAAAAAAAGGTCGCAGTCATAGCAAAGTGGAAGATTATCCCCAAGACGTTATCAAAAATCTGATCTCCGGTATGCCAAGGCAAAATGAATGCAGTAATAAGAAGTAGAGGAGGCCATACACTGTATTTGGCTCAGTTGAAACAATATAATTTAATTGTTTCTATTTTTTTGTGCTATCAATTAATAAAAAAATGATTTAAGATACGCCAATTTCTGTTTAAACAATTGCTTTGCTTCGTTTACAAGTTTTGTGAAGCTACCAAACATATCGGTCGGATACAGGAAAACTTGAGCTTATTTAGTTAAGAGGTCTTTTAATTTTGTCTATAAGTTTATAACACAAAGTTTAAAAAAAATGGCAAATGTGACATGAGTTGCATTAAGACGACTAAAATACCGGCTAACTATTAATGCATCTCTGGCTAAAGTGTTTAAAGGCATTGCGGGCGATAGGTAAAATTAAGAGGTTTGAGTCCTGCCGAATGTAACATTTCTTCCATTTTTTTCTAATGTCATTTTCTTGTTTGTATACTTTGAAAAATATCTCAAAAAAATTAGTTTAATAAAGAATATAATTGTTTTATTAAAAAACTAATCAATTTAATGTAACAATATGTACACGGTTTAATTAAATTCTTGATAATTTGATGGTGAATATCAAATTTTATAGGTCATTCTTTCCTAGTTCCTTATTAAAAGTTGGCACGAAATTTTCTTGTCCTGACATGCAAAAAATGGAATAAAAGAAAAAACCGTAAAAAACCAAAATGAAAAAAGTCAGCTTCATTATTACTTTGCAAACGAACGTCGAAGGATGTCGACGAAAAACTTTTACAAAGAAGTTCCTTTGTCTTTCTCATATTACGAGAAAACTGAGGTCCATGCGAAAAAATAGTCTGCATAACTTTATCAATAAAGCGGACCCTTTCTTGTTCACACTTTTGGTGTAGTTTTGCATAAAAAATCAACTAGACCGCTACACTCAATAGAGAGTAAGTTTGAGAAAGTTTTGAACAGAATAAGAGCATAACAGAGAATATAGTGCGAGAGTTGCCTCTCAATAAGATTGAAAAAGATTAGGTTCTGGTAATCTATTTATTAACTTTTTTATAAAATGTGTTGTTTTATCAATAGTTTATAACACAATTAAATAAAATATAAATATCATATTTGGTTTTGATGTGTACGGATTAAATTAATGTTACTAATAAAAAAAAAGGAATTCCAAAGATCTTATTGTCAATAACAACGATTTTAGTTCTGATTTAGAATATTCAATTACTATAAATATGTTTAGCAAGAAAAGTCGTGAATTTTATTTTATTCTCCTAACAACACCAATTTATAACGCTCTCTGGAAAAAAACGGAAGACGTATATAAAAATCTAAGTCTCCTACCTTATATACTTTTTTGAATGCGCTATAAAAAAGCCTTATTGGTGTTTCTTATGGGTTTTTGGGCCATTTCTGAGGAAGGAACGGCTTTTTAAATTGAAATTGATATTGCCTTACCTTCTTGTTCTAACTGGAATAAAATTAGGTCATTATTTTCAGATTCATAAAATAAAATGTTCCAACAACCTTTACAGAAAGTAAAAATAGAAGGGTGCAAAATATTACCAATGCACCTTTTTCTATACCTACAAATTACACTAGTTTTTTTACAGCTAAAACGTATTTCTATTTGCGACCTGGCATGTTGCAACCTAATAATATCTAACGATTTATGTGGCTAACTTATAAATCAGTGTTTTCCAAAATGTTTGGTATTCTCTTCATACGTGGCTGTCTTTTAAGTTTGTACAAAAAGTAAAAGAAAAACAGACAAAAATCATTTTAATCGCTTCTTGGGTTGATCACAATTATTTTACCTGTATTTTTGTCGGACAGTGGGAAACAAGATAATGTTATTTGGCGATATGTCAGATGAGTACGTACTTTTATAGTATTACTAGCGGACCCGGCGAACTTCGCACCGCCTAACACTAATGTTTTTTTCCATTTCTTTTATTTCTACGATTAATTTTTTGTATTTTTTATTATATTTTCTCGTTAGTTACCAGTTTTTACTATTATTTATAGTACTTTGTAATTTATCGGTTAGGTATATTATATATTAACTGCGCCACCTAACGGTGACGTCATAGTTCTTAGGTAAGTAAGTTTTGCTCTTTTAAATATATGAGATATCAACTGCGCCACCTTACGGTGGTGTCATAGTACTTAGTTATGTAGGAATTACAGGTGTAAATTTATAACATCTCAACTGCGCCACCTTAGGGTAGCGTCATAATGATTAATTTCGTAATAAACGCGTCCGATCGCTGCAAAATTCAAAGTGCTATAAGGAAAATCGCGGCCTCGAATGCGCTATTTATAGGCACGTTACCGCCGGCGCCGCCTCGGTCGGCCAGTACCAGCGCAAGCGCTACGTCCCGCAATTTTAAATCTCCAATATCTTCGAAAATATTCATTTAAATCTTGTGCTGTAAAGGACCATATAGATCTATATTAAATCAACAATGTATTTAAGCTTTAAAAAGTAAATGACAAAAAATGTTATTGTGGGATATCCATAAGAGATAGACATATACCATCGCGGAGTTTTCTGTAGACCTTTTCAATGTGTACAAATAATTAGTACATTATTTTGATAAATCTCGTAGGGTTCAGCCTGCGTTTGCAATGTAAGCGGAAAAAAATTGATAATTAACGACATCACATTAGAAACCTTAAAAATAACAGTATTTTTCCACTATTTAATGGATGTTATTATACATATAAACCTTCCTCTTGAATCACTCTATCTATTAAAAAAAACCGCATCAAAATCCGTTGCGTAGTTTTAAAGATTTAAGCATACAAAGGGAAATAGGGACAGAAAAACGACTTTGTTTTATACTATGTATTGATGATGTATTGATACGTTACAAGGTCGATAGGTGACTTATTACAGTACGAGTTAGTTTACGGACGAGGCGACGTAGGAGCCGAGTCTAAATAAAAACGAGTACTGTAATAACACCTAACGACCATGTATCGTATTATATTTTATTTCATCCTGTTTTTATAAATTAATAAATTCATAAAAATTTTAAAAATAGTTCGTAACTTTACTAATTACGTCAAATTACCTTAACTGTCAGTTACTGTCAAATATTTTTAAAATTTTGTATTAATTGTTAATTCGTGTTTTAAATTAAAATAAAATAAGAAATAAGTAATTAATTATTTTATTTTTATTTTATAGTCGTTATAGTGTTTTTAAATGTAAAAAATTAAAAGTAATTGTCTTCCCGTAAGCAATCACAGCAGAGGTGCTAGGCAACACATTACAGTACATGATACCGTAATGTTTTACTTACCGGCGCCAAATTGATTATAGGGAAGTTTATTTACTGGACAGGATGAAATAAAATATATAGTTGTTTGTCGGGATTATTAATGTTTGTTGTCTATTATTTTTTCTTGTTCCAGAGAAAATTATTACCATACTAATACTATTTAATTACCAATTCTTTGATCCTTTAAAAGCAATGTTGAGTGCAATTTACTTAATACGCAATTATTTTAATAGAAGTGTTTCGTCTGCGAATCAATACCTAAAGTAGTGTTGTTTGATTTGTGGTGATTGGTAATGTAAGTTACTTCTTCTCTAACAATGCTGTACCATGCCGATTATGCAGGACTTCCATCAAAGTATTTTACCAATCAGTATATCTAACCAGTCGAATTATGCAAAAATCATCTGAAACAGATCTTTTCCATACCCAAAATATACATGCAAAATGACAGTCTAAACAGACCGATGGTGTTCCATTAATAAAAGTCATATAAAGTTATTTCATTTGGTATTGTTGAGGTCTTTTATAAAATCATCAAAAATAATTTAACGCTAATTTTAACAAGTGACTTTTGCAAAAATTTTCTTTGTTTTTATATTTAAACAACACATATTTAAGCCTAATACGTGAGAACAGGTAAATGAACGATGATATCAAAATGACTCTGTTTTATGAAAAAATAAGAACAATTTAAAACCTGTTCAAAAAAATTATTTATCAATTTTTTATGCAAAAAGTGACAATCAAACAAACAACAAATATTTTATTAAGGACTGTGGCCTTTTCGGGCTTTTATTATGCCTCTACAGAGTCTTTCTTTAATAAGTTATCCAGATTTTCTTGGTGAATCACCTTAAAAAGCATATCCCACACCTGCTTAAAAGAATTGAAATCGGGCAATTAAGCTAGTCAGGGCAAAACTGGAAAAAGTCTGCTCTTTCTTGTCACTCTGGTTGTATGAGGAGTAGCATTGTCATGCATCAAAATAAAATATTTTGCGGGTATGGAACAAATACAGGTTCTAAAACGTTGGTAACGTATTGCCCTGATAATAAAAACAATCCAGCAAAACGAAATTCCTGCAGTTGTGAACCTCCTATGTATGTTTTTATACATGAGCAGTTAGGGGTAATATATACACCTGCGACCTATAAGATCTACTGTGTCCCCCTTTTCTTGCTAAATTTCATGATTTCTCAGATTTATAGCAGCTCTTCTAGTACTATCTTCCTTAGAAAGTATAGGGTTTTAAGTTAGGTAGTTCTTCCCTTTCTATTTCGTATGACCCTAGGTATTTGTTCCCAGAAGTACTTAATGCGATGCATTCTGAGAGTATGTGTATTGAGGTTTTATCCTCTACCTCACAGAATCTGCAGTTTGCTTCTACTACTAATCTTAGTTTCTTCATGTGTCCTCTTAATATAAAGTGTCCAGTTAGTATTCCTGTTATACTTCGGAGGTTTTTCTTATTCAGGTTGAGACAGCTGTGAGATCTCTTCTGGTCGTAGTTTCCCAGGAGCGTCTTCGATTGTCTTAGTTCTTCTATTTCAGTACTTGGATTTTTCGCTATCCATTTCTTTCCTTAGTTTTTCTAAGATTGTACTACTGCTGATTCCACAGAATGATTCTGATATATGATGATATTCTATCACTATTGCAGTGTACATCCATTACAATGTGTTTGGGTACAGCCCCAATTTTTCCCAGCAATGTGAAGCTTTGTGCATTATTTCGTTTTCGTGTTTTTTCCAGAGTAACTTATTATCCAGGGTTAGCCCTAGATATTCGACCTCTTTCTTCCACTTAACGATATTTTCACCTATTTTGACAGTTTTTTGGTAAGGATTCTTTTTCCTTGTAAAGGCTACTAACGTGGTCTTGGTGGGGTTGATATTGAGTCACACTGAATCACACCAATGCTTTGCTTTGAACCTCTTAAATAAGTTGCATTAAATTTCTTGCTCCAGGTTCTCTCCAAACGCGTAGACTTTAAGAATCTGGATATAAAACATAATTACAAACTGATATTTACAAAAAAACCTAACAGCAGAGAGAAGAAAAAAACCAACCTACAAAGGAACAGAGTATCTAAATATGTATTGCTTTGGCATAGTGACTGTCTCTTCAGAGCTATTAAGAAAAACGTTAGACGTAGAGTTAGAGTCGTTGAGTTCGACACCAAGATCCACCTGATCGCGACAGCCAGTAATCAAAAGGAAAACTAATAGCTGAATGATCTATAGTGGCCGAAGGAACTAAATAAATAGTTAATATGTAACTCTGAAATTGTTTACATTGAATATATAAATGTATATGCAGATGATTTTTCAAGTAAACCATTACATAGATTAGGATACAACTCGCCTTTATTTAGATGTAATTCATGTGCTTCCGCCAATACCGACCCTAAATATGAAGATTGACATTAATGTCTCATTTAAAATTTTTTGCACAACTCTTACAGTAAGAATCATAAGCTCTCGGCCTATAACTTCTGTGAAGACGATGCATCTCCGCCTTATCTAATAAAACTTTATGGTAGCAGAGAGATACAAGGCCTAGTTAAGATGTATAGTGGTGGTATCATCACATGTCATGCTTTACATTAATGTAATGTCTTTGGGCAAAATATGATACTGCCAAGCACAGGGCTTTATGTGACCTAAGGGGCCTTGGTCTATTCGTTAATTTAGCGAACTTCCACTTTATTTTCTCATATAAAGCGTTACGCTATGCGTTTACGTATAAAAATATCTTTCAGAATATATTTGAAGCTAAGCTGATTTTAAATTCTGCGTTACAGAAATAACAAATAGGGATTTATCAAAAAATACATAGAATACTGTTGTAATCACATAATAACTATATACAAAAACAAAGTAAAATATGACTAAATTATAATAATAACATTTAATAGCAGTTAAAACAATTAAAATATTCTTTAAGTTAAATTTTGTATAACTTTGATCTTCTGCAGAGTTAAAGAGTGAAACAAAAGGAGTTATGGGTAAAATAAGTAGTATTAGTAACACTACTTATAACTCAAGAGTGACTAAACCGATTTTGCTGAAAATTAATGCGAATGTAGCTTAAAACCAGGAGACGGGCATAGCATTCCTTTAATATTTTCAATACATATTATAATTTTATTATAAAGTTCAGTGAATTCCTTATAGATGGCAATGTAACTTAATTTGTCGAGATATCTAGGTTACAGATACCCGATAGATAAATGGAAAAACAAGAAATAAATAAAAAACAGAAACTAAAGTAAAATAAAATATCACAAAAAAAAAGAACTAAGAAAATACATAATAAATTAAGTATGGTGTAATGCTGGTTCGCGTCCATAGTAGAATACTAGACGTGCACGCTGGGTAACGCTAAATAAACTGACCTGTCTCTGGTAGATGTTCTGGCGAACACATGGGAATAAACCATAGCATACAAGCAAAAAATGGCTCTTATCAGAACCACCTGCAATCGGCCCATAAATCTGAGTATGCCAATTAAATGTCGAAGGCACCAGCCGAAACAAGAGCTTATACCACAGCAAAATTGTAAAATAAAACAAAATTGATGTTGTAACAATACAAGAAACCCATGCTGGAGGCGATCTTCAACTAAGAAACCGTAGTAAAATCCCAGGATAGCTACTAATACCTTTACTTAACCACTCCCAATACGGTATTGCAACTTATTGTATAGCAGAGATAAAGAAATTCAGCACATCTTATTCACAGTCAACGCAAGATATCTTTATACTTGGGGTAAAAGTAAACGAAACAATTATTGTAAACATATTGTAACGAAAGGTTAACCAAAAAACGAATGTTTATATATGTATATATTTATATGTATATTTCAATATACAAACCACTAAATTCCGGATGGCCAACAAACGTGCTTCCCACCTTTCCTGACCCTACAATATATTCAGAGGACTTTAATAGTCACCACTGTGCATGCGATATAACCAAAGCAACGAGCAAAGAGAAAAATTGTTGAATACGTTAAGTTGAATTATCTTAGACTTCTACATGAGGAAAACAGTAACCCACTTTCCACTCTGTAAGATGGTAAAAAGGCTACAATCCTTATCTCACATTTATATCCACCAGCGGAAAGGGTTCTAATAACGACGAGAGAGACGCCACAAGAGAAGTTTTCGGTAACTTTTCTAAATCCCAACATAGACCAATAATTAATTCTGCCAAGATGAAATTTTCTAAAGGCAAGGTGGGAAGACTTTAAATTCCAACTAGAATGTTATGTAAGACATATAAAGCTGGAAGTGGAAAAATTGGCATCACTAGTGATCAACTGTGCGAAAAAGCAAATTTCAAAACACACAGCCTATGCTGGAATGACTAATGTAAAGAATTACTTGATTAAGAGATCCTAACATATATATGTAAACAATTATAAAAACCTTAAACTCCACCAGAAATACAAGATGGAGAAAACTCTAGAAAATCTCAACTTCACGCATAGGAGCCGCACCGCATGAGATCTTTTTAGAAAACTGCA
>CAXIIO010000794.1:0-28627 GCA_964028335.1 Altica lythri
CTAGCATTTTTTTTCCTGGCCTTTTTTTTCCTGGCCTTTTTTTTCCTGGCCTTTTTTTTCCTAGCCTTTTTTTTTTTCCTAGCCTTTTTTTTCCTAGCCTTTTTTTCCTAGCCTTTTTTTTCCTAGCCTTTTTTTTTCCCTGGCCTTTTTTTTTCCTGGCCTTTTTTTTCCTAGCCTTTTTTTTCCTAGCCTTTTTTTTCCTGGCCTTTTTTTTCCTGGCCTTTTTTTTCCTGGCCTTTTTTTCCCTAGCCTTTTTTTTCCTAGCCTTTTTTTTTCCTAGCCTTTTTTTCCTAGCCTTTTTTTTCCTAGCCTTTTTTTCCTAGCCTTTTTTTTCCTAGCCTTTTTTTTCCTAGCCTTTTTTTTCCTAGCCTTTTTCTGGCCTTTTTTTTCCTGGCCTTTTTTTTTCCCTGGCCTTTTTTTTTTCCTGGCCTTTTTTTTTCCTGGCCTTTTTTTTTCCTGGCCTTTTTTTTCCTGGCCTTTTTTTTCCTGGCCTTTTTTTTTCCCTGGCCTTTTTTTTCCTGGCCTTTTTTTTTTCCTGGCCTTTTTTTTTCCTGGCCTTTTTTTTTTCCTGGCCTTTTTTTTTCCTAGTCTTTTTTTTCCTAGCCTTTTTTTTCCTAGCCTTTTTTTTCCTAGCCTTTTTTTTCCTGGCCTTTTTTTTCCTGGCCTTTTTTTTCCTGGCCTTTTTTTTCCTAGCCTTTTTTTTCCTAGCCTTTTTTTTCCTGGCCTTTTTTTTCCTAGCCTTTTTTTTCCTAGCCTTTTTTTTCCTAGCCTTTTTTTTCCTGGCCCTTTTTTTTCCTAGCCTTTTTTTTCCCTAGCCTTTTTTTTCCCCTAGCATTTTTTTTCCTGGCCTTTTTTTTCCCTAGCATTTTTTTTTCCTAGCCTTTTTTTTCCTAGCCTTTTTTTTCCTAGCCTTTTTTTTCCTAGCCTTTTTTTTCCTAGCCTTTTTTTTCCTAGCCTTTTTTTTCCCTAGCCTTTTTTTTTCCTAGCATTTTTTTTCCTGGCCTTTTTTTTCCTGGCCTTTTTTTTCCTGGCCTTTTTTTTCCTGGCCTTTTTTTTCCTAGCCTTTTTTTTCCTAGCCTTTTTTTTCCTAGCCTTTTTTTTCCTGGCCTTTTTTTTCCTAGCCTTTTTTTTTCCTAGCCTTTTTTTTTCCTGGCCTTTTTTTTTTCCTGGCCTTTTTTTTCCTAGCCTTTTTTTTTCCTAGCCTTTTTTTTCCTAGCCTTTTTTTTCCTGGCCCTTTTTTTTCCTAGCCTTTTTTTTCCCTAGCCTTTTTTTTTTCCTGGCCTTTTTTTTCCTAGCCTTTTTTTTCCTGGCCTTTTTTTTCCTAGCCTTTTTTTTCCTAGCCTTTTTTTTTCCCTAGCATTTTTTTTTCCTAGCCTTTTTTTTTCCTAGCCTTTTTTTTCCTAGCCTTTTTTTTCCTAGCCTTTTTTTTTCCTAGCCTTTTTTTTCCTAGCCTTTTTTTTCCTGGCCCTTTTTTTTCCTAGCCTTTTTTTCCCCTAGCCTTTTTTTTCCCTAGCCTTTTTTTTCCCCTAGCATTTTTTTTCCTGGCCTTTTTTTTCCTGGCCTTTTTTTTCCTGGCCTTTTTTTTCCTGGCCTTTTTTTTCCTGGCCTTTTTTTTTCCTGGCCTTTTTTTTTCCTGGCCTTTTTTTTTCCTGGCCTTTTTTTTTCCTGGCCTTTTTTTTTCCTGGCCTTTTTTTTTCCTGGCCTTTTTTTTTCCTGGCCTTTTTTTTTCCTGGCCTTTTTTTTTTCCTGGCCTTTTTTTTCCTGGCCTTTTTTTTTCCTGGCCTTTTTTTTCCTGGCCTTTTTTTTTCCTAGCCTTTTTTTTCCTAGCCTTTTTTTTCCTAGCCTTTTTTTTTCCTAGCCTTTTTTTTCCTAGCCTTTTTTTTCCTGGCCCTTTTTTTTCCTAGCCTTTTTTTCCCCTAGCCTTTTTTTTCCCTAGCCTTTTTTTTCCCCTAGCATTTTTTTTCCTGGCCTTTTTTTTCCTGGCCTTTTTTTTCCTGGCCTTTTTTTTCCTGGCCTTTTTTTTCCTGGCCTTTTTTTTTCCTGGCCTTTTTTTTTCCTGGCCTTTTTTTTTCCTGGCCTTTTTTTTTCCTGGCCTTTTTTTTTCCTGGCCTTTTTTTTTCCTGGCCTTTTTTTTTCCTGGCCTTTTTTTTTCCTGGCCTTTTTTTTCCCTAGCCTTTTTTTTTCCTAGCATTTTTTTTCCTGGCCTTTTTTTTCCTGGCCTTTTTTTTCCTGGCCTTTTTTTTCCTGGCCTTTTTTTTCCTAGCCTTTTTTTTCCTAGCCTTTTTTTTCCTAGCCTTTTTTTTCCTGGCCTTTTTTTTCCTGGCCTTTTTTTTCCTGGCCTTTTTTTTCCTGGCCTTTTTTTTCCTGGCCTTTTTTTTCCTAGCCTTTTTTTTTTTCCTAGCCTTTTTTTTCCTAGCCTTTTTTTCCTAGCCTTTTTTTTCCTAGCCTTTTTTTTTCCCTGGCCTTTTTTTTTCCTGGCCTTTTTTTTCCTAGCCTTTTTTTTCCTAGCCTTTTTTTTCCTGGCCTTTTTTTTCCTGGCCTTTTTTTTCCTGGCCTTTTTTTCCCTAGCCTTTTTTTTCCTAGCCTTTTTTTTTCCTAGCCTTTTTTTCCTAGCCTTTTTTTTCCTAGCCTTTTTTTCCTAGCCTTTTTTTTCCTAGCCTTTTTTTTCCTAGCCTTTTTTTTCCTAGCCTTTTTCTGGCCTTTTTTTTCAATAAAATTCTCCGTACTTTCACAAGTTAAATATGTAAAAAAGTACATTTTATTTACTACTACCGTTTTTTAGAATCGACAGCAGAAACAGTAGCATATATATTTCGTTTAATTTAATAAAAATATATTTTTCTCTGATTTAGCATATAAATATAATTTTAGAAAAATTCTACATACTTTCACAAGTTAAAACTTAAAATTCTACAAAACAGTTTTCGAAGCTTAAACCTACATTTTTTTACTAGCACTGTTTCTTGGAATCGGAAACAGAAGCAGAAGCATAAATATTTCATTTACTTTTCAATATTAATAAAATTTCTACGTACTATCACAACAAGTAAAAACATGAAATTCTACAAAACAGCTATCTAGCTTAAAACTACACTTTATTTACTAGCACTGCTTCTTAATATTGAAAGCAAAAGCAGTTGTATAGATATTTAGTTTATATTAACAATATAAAAATATTTTCAATAAAATTCTCTGTACTTTCACAAGTTAAATATGTAAAAAAGTACATTTTATTTACTACCACCGTTTTTCAAACTCAAAAGCAGAATCAGTAGCATATATATTTCGTTTAATTTACGACATAAAAATATATTTTTCTCTGATTTACCATATAAATATAATTCCAGAAAAATTCTACATACTTTCACAAGTTAAAACTTAAAATTCTACAAAACAGCTTTCGAAGCTTAAACCTACATTTTTTCACTAGCATTGTTTCTTGGAATCGGAAACAGAAGCAGAAGCATAAATATTTCATTTACTTTTCAATATTAATAAAATTTCAAAAAATTTCTACGTACTTTCACAACAAGTAAAAACATGAAATTCTACAAAACAGCTATCTACCTTAAAACTACACTTTATTTACTAGCACTGCTTCTTAATATTGAAAGCAAAAGCAGTTGTATAGATATTTAGTTTATATTAACAATATAAAAATATTTTCAATAAAATTCTCCGTACTTTCACAAGTTAAATATGTAAAAAAGTACATTTTATTTACTACTACCGTTTTTTAGAATCGACAGCAGAAACAGTAGCATATATATTTCGTTTAATTTAATAAAAATATATTTTTCTCTGATTTAGCATATAAATATAATTTTAGAAAAATTCTACATACTTTCACAAGTTAAAACTTAAAATTCTACAAAACAGTTTTCGAAGCTTAAACCTACATTTTTTTACTAGCACTGTTTCTTGGAATCGGAAACAGAAGCAGAAGCATAAATATTTCATTTACTTTTCAATATTAATAAAATTTCTACGTACTATCACAACAAGTAAAAACATGAAATTCTACAAAACAGCTATCTAGCTTAAAACTACACTTTATTTACTAGCACTGCTTCTTAATATTGAAAGCAAAAGCAGTTGTATAGATATTTAGTTTATATTAACAATATAAAAATATTTTCAATAAAATTCTCTGTACTTTCACAAGTTAAATATGTAAAAAAGTACATTTTATTTACTACCACCGTTTTTCAAACTCAAAAGCAGAATCAGTAGCATATATATTTCGTTTAATTTACGACATAAAAATATATTTTTCTCTGATTTACCATATAAATATAATTCCAGAAAAATTCTACATACTTTCACAAGTTAAAACTTAAAATTCTACAAAACAGCTTTCGAAGCTTAAACCTACATTTTTTCACTAGCATTGTTTCTTGGAATCGGAAACAGAAGCAGAAGCATAAATATTTCATTTACTTTTCAATATTAATAAAATTTCAAAAAATTTCTACGTACTTTCACAACAAGTAAAAACATGAAATTCTACAAAACAGCTATCTAGCTTAAAACTACACTTTATTTACTAGCACTGCTTCTTAATATTAAAAGCAAAAGCAGTTGTATAGATATTTAGTTTTATTAACAACATCAAAATATTTTCAATAAAATTCTCCGTACTTTCACAAGTTAAATATGTAAAAAAGTTTATTTTATTTACTACCACCGTTTTTCAAACTCAAAATCAGAATCAGTAGCATATATATTTCGTTTAATTTACGACATAAAAATATATTTTTCTCTGATTTACCATATAAATATAATTCCAGAAAAATTCTACATACTTTCACAAGTTAAAACTTAAAATTCTACAAAACAGCTTTCGAAGCTTAAACCTACATTTTTTCACTAGCATTGTTTCTTGGAATCGGAAACAGAAGCAGAAGCATAAATATTTCATTTACTTTTCAATATTAATAAAATTTCAAAAAATTTCTACGTACTTTCACAACAAGTAAAAACATGAAATTCTACAAAACAGCTATCTAGCTTAAAACTACACTTTATTTACTAGCACTGCTTCTTAATATTAAAAGCAAAAGCAGTTGTATAGATATTTAGTTTTATTAACAACATCAAAATATTTTCAATAAAATTCTCCGTACTTTCACAAGTTAAATATGTAAAAAAGTACATTTTATTTACTACCATTGTTTTTCAAAATTAAAAGCAGAATCAGTAGCATATATATTTCGTTTAATTTACGACATAAAAATATATTTTCCTTTGATTTATAATATAAATATAATTTCACAAAAATTCTACATAGTTTCACAAGTTAAAACTTAAAATTCTACATATTTGGTTTTATTAACAATATTAAAATATTTTCAATAAAATTCTCTGTACTTTCACAAGTTACAAATATGTGAAAAAGTACACTTTACTTACTGCTACCGTTTTATAGAATTGACAGCAGAAACAGTAGCATACACATTTCGTTTAATTTACCATATAAATATATTTTCAACAAATTTCTACGTATTTTCACAGCAAGTAAAAACATAAAATTCTACAAAACAGCTATCTAGCTTAAACTACACTTTATTTATAAACACTGCTTCTAAGTATTAAACACAAAAGCAGTGGTATAGATATTTCGTTTTATTAACAATATAGAAATATTTTTAATAAAATTCTTTGTACTTTCACAAGTTAAATATGTGATAGTAGATAGGTCATGCACAATTGAATTTAAAACGAAGTTTAAATACCTAGACTTCATAGTAGATAACAATTTAACTGTTGTCACACATCATGACTATATCGTAAGGAAAATGGCAAAGAAACTATAATATTTTTTTGGTAGAATCTTCATACACC
This sequence comes from Altica lythri, assembly GCA_964028335.1. Lineage (NCBI taxonomy): Eukaryota > Metazoa > Arthropoda > Insecta > Coleoptera > Chrysomelidae > Altica > Altica lythri. Next base: position 5,845 of record CAXIIO010000794.1, read on the forward strand.
TTAACACTTTTGACAAAGTCAGTGTATACAATACAATAATACAACCACACAGTATGGCATGATGAGAAGTTTGAAGTAATACTAGTAATCGTGTCATGTACAGAGTCTATTAGAAAGCACTGATAAACCAGGAAGCGGATTTACGTTTCTGCGTTCATTTTACGATAGTACAATAATTGTAAAATAGCCACGCAAATGTTGCTATATATTTGGCGTTAAAATAGTGTTTTGTAACATATTTTGGGACGATGGAAAGTTACTTAATAGTGTGCAATTAAAAATTGCATTTACTTGACTTTGTATAGCAGTTTTTTTAATGTTTGTAATTGTTAAAATTATTGAGCAATCTAAAATTAATTTTACAAATTAAAAGTCGTCTGCGAAATACACCTGTAAGGTCCAATTTTCATTGTCTTACAACGACAACGATGATGAAGGATGTTGTTATGTTATGAACAAATTTTACAACAAACCAAAACGAATTGGATAATGAAAAGACGCTTTCTCAATCCAAAAAAAATATAAGTTTGATGGTCTTTCTGTTCGAAAAACTACCACGGCAATTTATGGTTAAATCACTCGCCATTTCAATCCATATATATAAAAATGAAACCCGTTTTCCTTGGTCATGGCATCACGCGTGAATGACTGGACCGATTTTACTAATTCTTTTTTTGTTGTATTTGTTATTATTAGGAGAAGGTTCTTACGGAAGAAAATATTAAGAAAATCTCTCAGAAATATTGAAAAATAGACATTTAATTTTGCATATTTTAAAAAACGCGCGTAACGAATGTCAATGTCATTCACAGCCATAGACTATATTGAAAGAGCATCGTTTGTTCGGAAACGTGGTCACTTAATTAAATAAACCTTAAATTAACCTGTGACATCATACCCATAGTTTTAATTTATGGAATGTATAAATTTTATTTATTTATTAATTTATTTACGGATTTTCCTTTTTTACAAGTTTTACTCTATAATAATTATAAAACTAAATTACCTAAAAAACTAAATAACAAGGTACAAATATTCTATATATATATATATATATATATATATATATATATATATATATATATATATATATATATATACATATATATAAAAGGATGTTTGTATGTATAAAATCTATGAACTCAAAAACTACTGTACCGATTATTATGAAAATTGGTATATATATTTTTTTTCCACGGAGAACGTTTATATGATATGCTCATTGATGCCACTCGCCACCAGGTGGCGCTGCAAAGTAGCAACTTCTGCCCCGTTCAACCGATTGTCATGAAAATTGGTATCTATATGTATTTTACCACGGAGAAGGTTTGTATGATATGCTCATTGATGCCACTCGCCATCAGGTGGGGCTGCAGAGTAGCAACTCCGACCCGTTCAACCGATTGTCATGAAAATCAGTATGATGATCTATTTTTAATGGGTAAGATGAATATGATATTCGTATTAATGGAAGTTACTACCAGATGGCGCTTCCATGTATTAAATTCAATACTGATTAGTAGATATCTATACGAATTCGTATAAATATAAGTTCGAAAGATATATTTTTGGTGCGATAAGAAAAAAAAACTATAAGCTTTCTTTCCTTCTCTATCTCTTCTTATCTTTTATTTTTCTTAAATTTATTTTAGTTGTTGGCGTAGCAACGTGCACCGGGTACAGATATAAATAATAAAATTCGTTTGTATTGATTTTTGATTAATATCAATTGTACGAAAATTTGAATTAATCGCGTTTAAAATCGTTCCCATTCAAATCCCAATCCAGTAAATTTTTATACCAGCTTTAACGTTTCCGTCTTCATTCGTAAATAATAATTTTATTGTATTAAGGGTTTACGGTAGTAAAAAATCTGTCATAGAGGTCACCATATTTTTTTACAAATGGCATCTATGTAAAAAAGCATTGTGGTCCTCATGACTGATTTTCTCCTACTGTTCCTCTTAAATAGTTTACTACAATGTAATAGTATAACAAAAACCTTAGCCACAGCAACGCGTGGCCGGGTCAGCTAGTATTTTTTTAAGTATTTAGCACAACTAGGATGTAACAAGAAGTTACATTTCATACATTTTAGATCGGTTAACTGAAAAACTTTGCATTTTAAATTTTGTTTATTTAAAAAAGTCGATGAAAAAGTAAAATAAAAAAGTACATAGAAAACCACAAAAAATGGCCGTTTTTGATTATTTCTCTAGTAATTTTGAGAATTGTTGTTTAAAAAAGTATGTTCAATTTATATATATTTATACTTGGGAGCAAAGGATGTTTGGGAAAGATGTGTCAAGAAACACAAAAACAACGAACGCTCACACAGGAGTTCTATCGCCATTTTGTGCTTTCGGCCAGCTGTGCCAATATGTTTTCGGCTAGCAACCAGCGTCGCAACGTTGGCGAAACAGACTCATTGTGTTTGAGTCGTTCTAAGCCCAGGATATATGTTTATATATATATATATATATATATATATATATATATATATATATATATATATATATATATATATATATATATATATAAAACGTAACTTAAAACAGTACGTAGAATACAAATATGTAAAAAAAATAATATGGCCTTTTTTTTCCTGGCCTTTTTTTTTCCTGGCCTTTTTTTTTCCTGGCCTTTTTTTTTCCTGGCCTTTTTTTTTCCTGGCCTTTTTTTTTCCTGGCCTTTTTTTTCCTAGCCTTTTTTTTCCTAGCCTTTTTTTTCCTAGCCTTTTTTTTCCTAGCCTTTTTTTTCCTAGCCTTTTTTTTCCTAGCCTTTTTTTTCCTAGCCTTTTTTTTCCTAGCCTTTTTTTTCCTGGCCTTTTTTTTCCTAGCCTTTTTTTTCCTGGCCTTTTTTTTCCTAGCCTTTTTTTTCCTAGCCTTTTTTTTCCTAGCCTTTTTTTTTCCCTAGCATTTTTTTTTCCTAGCCTTTTTTTTTCCTGGCCTTTTTTTTTTCCTGGCCTTTTTTTTCCTAGCCTTTTTTTTTCCTAGCCTTTTTTTTCCTAGCCTTTTTTTTCCTGGCCCTTTTTTTTCCTAGCCTTTTTTTTCCCTAGCCTTTTTTTTTTCCTGGCCTTTTTTTTCCTAGCCTTTTTTTTCCTGGCCTTTTTTTTCCTAGCCTTTTTTTCCTAGCCTTTTTTTTCCTAGCCTTTTTTTTCCTAGCCTTTTTTTTCCTAGCCTTTTTTTTCCTGGCCTTTTTTTTCCTAGCCTTTTTTTTCCTGGCCTTTTTTTTCCTAGCCTTTTTTTTCCTAGCCTTTTTTTTTCCCTAGCATTTTTTTTTCCTAGCCTTTTTTTTTCCTGGCCTTTTTTTTTTCCTGGCCTTTTTTTTCCTAGCCTTTTTTTTTCCTAGCCTTTTTTTTCCTAGCCTTTTTTTTCCTGGCCCTTTTTTTTCCTAGCCTTTTTTTTCCCTAGCCTTTTTTTTTTCCTGGCCTTTTTTTTCCTAGCCTTTTTTTTCCTGGCCTTTTTTTTCCTAGCCTTTTTTTTCCTAGCCTTTTTTTTTCCCTAGCATTTTTTTTCCTAGCCTTTTTTTTTCCTAGCCTTTTTTTTCCTAGCCTTTTTTTTCCTGGCCCTTTTTTTTCCTAGCCTTTTTTTTCCTAGCCTTTTTTTTTCCTAGCCTTTTTTTTCCTAGCCTTTTTTTTCCTGGCCCTTTTTTTTCCTAGCCTTTTTTTCCCCTAGCCTTTTTTTTCCCTAGCCTTTTTTTTCCCCTAGCATTTTTTTTCCTGGCCTTTTTTTTCCTGGCCTTTTTTTTCCTGGCCTTTTTTTTCCTGGCCTTTTTTTTCCTGGCCTTTTTTTTTCCTGGCCTTTTTTTTTCCTGGCCTTTTTTTTTCCTGGCCTTTTTTTTTCCTGGCCTTTTTTTTTCCTGGCCTTTTTTTTTCCTGGCCTTTTTTTTTCCTGGCCTTTTTTTTTTCCTGGCCTTTTTTTTCCTGGCCTTTTTTTTTCCTGGCCTTTTTTTTCCTGGCCTTTTTTTTTCCTAGCCTTTTTTTTCCTAGCCTTTTTTTTCCTAGCCTTTTTTTTTCCCTAGCATTTTTTTTTCCTGGCCTTTTTTTTTCCTGGCCTTTTTTTTTCCTGGCCTTTTTTTTTTTCCTGGCCTTTTTTTTCCTGGCCTTTTTTTTTCCTGGCCTTTTTTTTCCTGGCCTTTTTTTTTCCTAGCCTTTTTTTTTCCCAAGCCTTTTTTTTTCCCTAGCATTTTTTTTTTCCTAGCCTTTTTTTTCCTAGCCTTTTTTTTCCTAGCCTTTTTTTTTCGTAGCCTTTTTTTTCGTAGCCTTTTTTTTCCTAGCCTTTTTTTTTCCCTAGCATTTTTTTTTTCCTAGCCTTTTTTTTCCTAGCCTTTTTTTTTCGTAGCCTTTTTTTTCGTAGCCTTTTTTTTCCTAGCCTTTTTTTTTCCCTAGCATTTTTTTTTTCCTGGCCTTTTTTTTTCCTAGCCTTTTTTTTCCTAGCCTTTTTTTTCCTGCCTTTTTTTTTCTGGCCCTTTTTTTTCCTAGCCTTTTTTTTCCCTAGCCTTTTTTTTTTCCCTAGCCTTTTTTTTCCCAAGCATTTTTTTTCCTAGCCTTTTTTTTCCTAGCCTTTTTTTTCGTAGCCTTTTTTTTCCTAGCCTTTTTTTTTCCCTAGCATTTTTTTTTTCCTGGCCTTTTTTTTTCCTAGCCTTTTTTTTCCTAGCCTTTTTTTTCCCTAGCCTTTTTTTTTCCCTAGCCTTTTTTTTTTCCCTAGCCTTTTTTTTTTCCCTAGCCTTTTTTTTCCCTAGCCTTTTTTTTTCCCTAGCCTTTTTTTTCCCTAGCCTTTTTTTTTCCTAGCATTTTTTTTCCTGGCCTTTTTTTTCCTGGCCTTTTTTTTCCTGGCCTTTTTTTTCCTAGCCTTTTTTTTCCCTAGCCTTTTTTTTCCCTAGCCTTTTTTTTCCCTAGCATTTTTTTTTCCTAGCCTTTTTTTTCCTAGCCTTTTTTTTCCTAGCCTTTTTTTTCCTAGCCTTTTTTTTCCTAGCCTTTTTTTTCCTAGCCTTTTTTTTCCTAGCCTTTTTTTTCCTAGCCTTTTTTTTCCCTAGCCTTTTTTTTTCCTAGCATTTTTTTTCCTGGCCTTTTTTTTCCTGGCCTTTTTTTTCCTGGCCTTTTTTTTCCTGGCCTTTTTTTTCCTGGCCTTTTTTTTTCCTGGCCTTTTTTTTTCCTGGCCTTTTTTTTTCCTGGCCTTTTTTTTTCCTGGCCTTTTTTTTTCCTGGCCTTTTTTTTTCCTGGCCTTTTTTTTTCCTGGCCTTTTTTTTCCTAGCCTTTTTTTTCCCTAGCCTTTTTTTTTTCCTGGCCTTTTTTTTTTCCTGGCCTTTTTTTTTCCTGGCCTTTTTTTTTTCCTGGCCTTTTTTTTTCCTGGCCTTTTTTTTTTCCTGGCCTTTTTTTTTCCTAGCCTTTTTTTTCCCTAGCCTTTTTTTTTTCCCTAGCCTTTTTTTTCCTGGCCCTTTTTTTTCCTAGCCTTTTTTTTCCTAGCCTTTTTTTTTCCTAGCATTTTTTTTCCTGGCCTTTTTTTTCCTGGCCTTTTTTTTCCTGGCCTTTTTTTTCCTGGCCTTTTTTTTCCTGGCCTTTTTTTTCCTAGCCTTTTTTTTCCTAGCCTTTTTTTTCCTAGCCTTTTTTTTCCTGGCCTTTTTTTTCCTAGCCTTTTTTTTCCTAGCCTTTTTTTTTCCCTAGCATTTTTTTTTCCTAGCCTTTTTTTTTCCTAGCCTTTTTTTTCCTAGCCTTTTTTTTCCTAGCCTTTTTTTTCCTAGCCTTTTTTTTCCCTAGCCTTTTTTTTTCCTAGCCTTTTTTTTCCTAGCCTTTTTTTTCCTAGCCTTTTTTTTCCTAGCCTTTTTTTTCCCTAGCCTTTTTTTTTCCTAGCATTTTTTTTCCTGGCCTTTATTTTCCTGGCCTTTTTTTTCCTGGCCTTTTTTTTCCTGGCCTTTTTTTTCCTGGCCTTTTTTTTTTCCTGGCCTTTTTTTTTCCTAGCCTTTTTTTTCCTAGCCTTTTTTTTCCTGCCTTTTTTTTTCTGGCCCTTTTTTTTCCTAGCCTTTTTTTTCCCTAGCCTTTTTTTTTTCCCTAGCCTTTTTTTTCCCAAGCATTTTTTTTCCTAGCCTTTTTTTTCCTAGCCTTTTTTTTCGTAGCCTTTTTTTTCCTAGCCTTTTTTTTTCCCTAGCATTTTTTTTTTCCTGGCCTTTTTTTTTCCTAGCCTTTTTTTTCCTAGCCTTTTTTTTCCCTAGCCTTTTTTTTTCCCTAGCCTTTTTTTTTTCCCTAGCCTTTTTTTTTTCCCTAGCCTTTTTTTTCCCTAACCTTTTTTTTTCCCTAGCCTTTTTTTTCCCTAGCCTTTTTTTTTCCTAGCATTTTTTTTCCTGGCCTTTTTTTTCCTGGCCTTTTTTTTCCTGGCCTTTTTTTTCCTGGCCTTTTTTTTCCTGGCCTTTTTTTTCCTAGCCTTTTTTTTCCTAGCCTTTTTTTTCCTAGCCTTTTTTTTCCTGGCCTTTTTTTTCCTAGCCTTTTTTTTCCTAGCCTTTTTTTTTCCCTAGCATTTTTTTTTCCTAGCCTTTTTTTTTTTCCTAGCCTTTTTTTTCCTAGCCTTTTTTTCCTAGCCTTTTTTTTCCTAGCCTTTTTTTTTCCCTGGCCTTTTTTTTTCCTAGCCTTTTTTTTCCTAGCCTTTTTTTTCCTAGCCTTTTTTTTCCTAGCCTTTTTTTTCCCTAGCCTTTTTTTTTCCTAGCCTTTTTTTTCCTAGCCTTTTTTTTCCTAGCCTTTTTTTTCCTAGCCTTTTTTTTCCCTAGCCTTTTTTTTTCCTAGCATTTTTTTTCCTGGCCTTTATTTTCCTGGCCTTTTTTTTCCTGGCCTTTTTTTTCCTGGCCTTTTTTTTCCTGGCCTTTTTTTTTTCCTGGCCTTTTTTTTTCCTAGCCTTTTTTTTCCTAGCCTTTTTTTTCCTGCCTTTTTTTTCCTGGCCTTTTTTTTCCTAGCCTTTTTTTTTTTCCTAGCCTTTTTTTTCCCTAGCCTTTTTTTTTTCCTGGCCTTTTTTTTCCTAGCCTTTTTTTTCCTGGCCTTTTTTTTCCTAGCCTTTTTTTTCCTAGCCTTTTTTTTTCCCTAGCATTTTTTTTTCCTAGCCTTTTTTTTTCCTAGCCTTTTTTTTCCTAGCCTTTTTTTTCCTAGCCTTTTTTTTTCCTAGCCTTTTTTTTCCTAGCCTTTTTTTTCCTGGCCCTTTTTTTTCCTAGCCTTTTTTTCCCCTAGCCTTTTTTTTCCCTAGCCTTTTTTTTCCCCTAGCATTTTTTTTCCTGGCCTTTTTTTTCCTGGCCTTTTTTTTCCTGGCCTTTTTTTTCCTGGCCTTTTTTTTCCTGGCCTTTTTTTTTCCTGGCCTTTTTTTTTCCTGGCCTTTTTTTTTCCTGGCCTTTTTTTTTCCTGGCCTTTTTTTTTCCTGGCCTTTTTTTTTCCTGGCCTTTTTTTTTCCTGGCCTTTTTTTTTCCTGGCCTTTTTTTTTTCCTGGCCTTTTTTTTCCTGGCCTTTTTTTTTCCTGGCCTTTTTTTTCCTGGCCTTTTTTTTTCCTAGCCTTTTTTTTCCTAGCCTTTTTTTTCCTAGCCTTTTTTTTTCCCTAGCATTTTTTTTTCCTGGCCTTTTTTTTTCCTGGCCTTTTTTTTTCCTGGCCTTTTTTTTTTTCCTGGCCTTTTTTTTCCTGGCCTTTTTTTTTCCTGGCCTTTTTTTTCCTGGCCTTTTTTTTTCCTAGCCTTTTTTTTTCCCAAGCCTTTTTTTTTCCCTAGCATTTTTTTTTTCCTAGCCTTTTTTTTCCTAGCCTTTTTTTTTCCCTAGCATTTTTTTTTCCTAGCCTTTTTTTTTCCTAGCCTTTTTTTTCCTAGCCTTTTTTTTCCTAGCCTTTTTTTTCCTAGCCTTTTTTTTCCCTAGCCTTTTTTTTTCCTAGCCTTTTTTTTCCTAGCCTTTTTTTTCCTAGCCTTTTTTTTCCTAGCCTTTTTTTTCCCTAGCCTTTTTTTTTCCTAGCATTTTTTTTCCTGGCCTTTATTTTCCTGGCCTTTTTTTTCCTGGCCTTTTTTTTCCTGGCCTTTTTTTTCCTGGCCTTTTTTTTTTCCTGGCCTTTTTTTTTCCTAGCCTTTTTTTTCCTAGCCTTTTTTTTCCTGCCTTTTTTTTTCTGGCCCTTTTTTTTCCTAGCCTTTTTTTTCCCTAGCCTTTTTTTTTTCCCTAGCCTTTTTTTTCCCAAGCATTTTTTTTCCTAGCCTTTTTTTTCCTAGCCTTTTTTTTTTTCCTAGCCTTTTTTTTCCTAGCCTTTTTTTCCTAGCCTTTTTTTTCCTAGCCTTTTTTTTTCCCTGGCCTTTTTTTTTCCTGGCCTTTTTTTTCCTAGCCTTTTTTTTCCTAGCCTTTTTTTTCCTGGCCTTTTTTTTCCTGGCCTTTTTTTTCCTGGCCTTTTTTTCCCTAGCCTTTTTTTTCCTAGCCTTTTTTTTTCCTAGCCTTTTTTTCCTAGCCTTTTTTTTCCTAGCCTTTTTTTCCTAGCCTTTTTTTTCCTAGCCTTTTTTTTCCTAGCCTTTTTTTTCCTAGCCTTTTTCTGGCCTTTTTTTTCCTGGCCTTTTTTTTTCCCTGGCCTTTTTTTTTTCCTGGCCTTTTTTTTTCCTGGCCTTTTTTTTTCCTGGCCTTTTTTTTCCTGGCCTTTTTTTTCCTGGCCTTTTTTTTTCCCTGGCCTTTTTTTTCCTGGCCTTTTTTTTTTCCTGGCCTTTTTTTTTCCTGGCCTTTTTTTTTTCCTGGCCTTTTTTTTTCCTAGTCTTTTTTTTCCTAGCCTTTTTTTTCCTAGCCTTTTTTTTCCTAGCCTTTTTTTTCCTGGCCTTTTTTTTCCTGGCCTTTTTTTTCCTGGCCTTTTTTTTCCTAGCCTTTTTTTTCCTAGCCTTTTTTTTCCTGGCCTTTTTTTTCCTAGCCTTTTTTTTCCTAGCCTTTTTTTTCCTAGCCTTTTTTTTCCTGGCCCTTTTTTTTCCTAGCCTTTTTTTTCCCTAGCCTTTTTTTTCCCCTAGCATTTTTTTTCCTGGCCTTTTTTTTCCCTAGCATTTTTTTTTCCTAGCCTTTTTTTTCCTAGCCTTTTTTTTCCTAGCCTTTTTTTTCCTAGCCTTTTTTTTCCTAGCCTTTTTTTTCCTAGCCTTTTTTTTCCCTAGCCTTTTTTTTTCCTAGCATTTTTTTTCCTGGCCTTTTTTTTCCTGGCCTTTTTTTTCCTGGCCTTTTTTTTCCTGGCCTTTTTTTTCCTAGCCTTTTTTTTCCTAGCCTTTTTTTTCCTAGCCTTTTTTTTCCTGGCCTTTTTTTTCCTAGCCTTTTTTTTTCCTAGCCTTTTTTTTTCCTGGCCTTTTTTTTTTCCTGGCCTTTTTTTTCCTAGCCTTTTTTTTTCCTAGCCTTTTTTTTCCTAGCCTTTTTTTTCCTGGCCCTTTTTTTTCCTAGCCTTTTTTTTCCCTAGCCTTTTTTTTTTCCTGGCCTTTTTTTTCCTAGCCTTTTTTTTCCTGGCCTTTTTTTTCCTAGCCTTTTTTTTCCTAGCCTTTTTTTTTCCCTAGCATTTTTTTTTCCTAGCCTTTTTTTTTCCTAGCCTTTTTTTTCCTAGCCTTTTTTTTCCTAGCCTTTTTTTTTCCTAGCCTTTTTTTTCCTAGCCTTTTTTTTCCTGGCCCTTTTTTTTCCTAGCCTTTTTTTCCCCTAGCCTTTTTTTTCCCTAGCCTTTTTTTTCCCCTAGCATTTTTTTTCCTGGCCTTTTTTTTCCTGGCCTTTTTTTTCCTGGCCTTTTTTTTCCTGGCCTTTTTTTTCCTGGCCTTTTTTTTTCCTGGCCTTTTTTTTTCCTGGCCTTTTTTTTTCCTGGCCTTTTTTTTTCCTGGCCTTTTTTTTTCCTGGCCTTTTTTTTTCCTGGCCTTTTTTTTTCCTGGCCTTTTTTTTTCCTGGCCTTTTTTTTTTCCTGGCCTTTTTTTTCCTGGCCTTTTTTTTTCCTGGCCTTTTTTTTTCCTGGCCTTTTTTTTCCTGGCCTTTTTTTTTCCTAGCCTTTTTTTTCCTAGCCTTTTTTTTCCTAGCCTTTTTTTTTCCCTAGCATTTTTTTTTCCTGGCCTTTTTTTTTCCTGGCCTTTTTTTTTCCTGGCCTTTTTTTTTTTCCTGGCCTTTTTTTTCCTGGCCTTTTTTTTTCCTGGCCTTTTTTTTCCTGGCCTTTTTTTTTCCTAGCCTTTTTTTTTCCCAAGCCTTTTTTTTTCCCTAGCATTTTTTTTTTCCTAGCCTTTTTTTTCCTAGCCTTTTTTTTCCTAGCCTTTTTTTTTCGTAGCCTTTTTTTTCGTAGCCTTTTTTTTCCTAGCCTTTTTTTTTCCCTAGCATTTTTTTTTTCCTAGCCTTTTTTTTCCTAGCCTTTTTTTTTCGTAGCCTTTTTTTTCGTAGCCTTTTTTTTCCTAGCCTTTTTTTTTCCCTAGCATTTTTTTTTTCCTGGCCTTTTTTTTTCCTAGCCTTTTTTTTCCTAGCCTTTTTTTTCCTGCCTTTTTTTTTCTGGCCCTTTTTTTTCCTAGCCTTTTTTTTCCCTAGCCTTTTTTTTTTCCCTAGCCTTTTTTTTCCCTAACCTTTTTTTTTCCCTAGCCTTTTTTTTCCCTAGCCTTTTTTTTTCCTAGCATTTTTTTTCCTGGCCTTTTTTTTCCTGGCCTTTTTTTTCCTGGCCTTTTTTTTCCTAGCCTTTTTTTTTTTCCTAGCCTTTTTTTTCCTAGCCTTTTTTTCCTAGCCTTTTTTTTCCTAGCCTTTTTTTTTCCCTGGCCTTTTTTTTTCCTGGCCTTTTTTTTCCTAGCCTTTTTTTTCCTAGCCTTTTTTTTCCTGGCCTTTTTTTTCCTGGCCTTTTTTTTCCTGGCCTTTTTTTCCCTAGCCTTTTTTTTCCTAGCCTTTTTTTTTCCTAGCCTTTTTTTCCTAGCCTTTTTTTTCCTAGCCTTTTTTTCCTAGCCTTTTTTTTCCTAGCCTTTTTTTTCCTAGCCTTTTTTTTCCTAGCCTTTTTCTGGCCTTTTTTTTCCTGGCCTTTTTTTTTCCCTGGCCTTTTTTTTTTCCTGGCCTTTTTTTTTCCTGGCCTTTTTTTTTCCTGGCCTTTTTTTTCCTGGCCTTTTTTTTCCTGGCCTTTTTTTTTCCCTGGCCTTTTTTTTCCTGGCCTTTTTTTTTTCCTGGCCTTTTTTTTTCCTGGCCTTTTTTTTTTCCTGGCCTTTTTTTTTCCTAGTCTTTTTTTTCCTAGCCTTTTTTTTCCTAGCCTTTTTTTTCCTAGCCTTTTTTTTCCTGGCCTTTTTTTTCCTGGCCTTTTTTTTCCTGGCCTTTTTTTTCCTAGCCTTTTTTTTCCTAGCCTTTTTTTTCCTGGCCTTTTTTTTCCTAGCCTTTTTTTTCCTAGCCTTTTTTTTCCTAGCCTTTTTTTTCCTGGCCCTTTTTTTTCCTAGCCTTTTTTTTCCCTAGCCTTTTTTTTCCCCTAGCATTTTTTTTCCTGGCCTTTTTTTTCCCTAGCATTTTTTTTTCCTAGCCTTTTTTTTCCTAGCCTTTTTTTTCCTAGCCTTTTTTTTCCTAGCCTTTTTTTTCCTAGCCTTTTTTTTCCTAGCCTTTTTTTTCCCTAGCCTTTTTTTTTCCTAGCATTTTTTTTCCTGGCCTTTTTTTTCCTGGCCTTTTTTTTCCTGGCCTTTTTTTTCCTGGCCTTTTTTTTCCTGGCCTTTTTTTTCCTAGCCTTTTTTTTCCTAGCCTTTTTTTTCCTAGCCTTTTTTTTCCTGGCCTTTTTTTTCCTAGCCTTTTTTTTTCCTAGCCTTTTTTTTTCCTGGCCTTTTTTTTTTCCTGGCCTTTTTTTTCCTAGCCTTTTTTTTTCCTAGCCTTTTTTTTCCTAGCCTTTTTTTTCCTGGCCCTTTTTTTTCCTAGCCTTTTTTTTCCCTAGCCTTTTTTTTTTCCTGGCCTTTTTTTTCCTAGCCTTTTTTTTCCTGGCCTTTTTTTTCCTAGCCTTTTTTTTCCTAGCCTTTTTTTTTCCCTAGCATTTTTTTTTCCTAGCCTTTTTTTTTCCTAGCCTTTTTTTTCCTAGCCTTTTTTTTCCTAGCCTTTTTTTTTCCTAGCCTTTTTTTTCCTAGCCTTTTTTTTCCTGGCCCTTTTTTTTCCTAGCCTTTTTTTCCCCTAGCCTTTTTTTTCCCTAGCCTTTTTTTTCCCCTAGCATTTTTTTTCCTGGCCTTTTTTTTCCTGGCCTTTTTTTTCCTGGCCTTTTTTTTCCTGGCCTTTTTTTTCCTGGCCTTTTTTTTTCCTGGCCTTTTTTTTTCCTGGCCTTTTTTTTTCCTGGCCTTTTTTTTTCCTGGCCTTTTTTTTTCCTGGCCTTTTTTTTTCCTGGCCTTTTTTTTTCCTGGCCTTTTTTTTTCCTGGCCTTTTTTTTTTCCTGGCCTTTTTTTTCCTGGCCTTTTTTTTTCCTGGCCTTTTTTTTCCTGGCCTTTTTTTTTCCTAGCCTTTTTTTTCCTAGCCTTTTTTTTCCTAGCCTTTTTTTTTCCCTAGCATTTTTTTTTCCTGGCCTTTTTTTTTCCTGGCCTTTTTTTTTCCTGGCCTTTTTTTTTTTCCTGGCCTTTTTTTTCCTGGCCTTTTTTTTTCCTGGCCTTTTTTTTCCTGGCCTTTTTTTTTCCTAGCCTTTTTTTTTCCCAAGCCTTTTTTTTTCCCTAGCATTTTTTTTTTCCTAGCCTTTTTTTTCCTAGCCTTTTTTTTTCCCTAGCATTTTTTTTTCCTAGCCTTTTTTTTTCCTAGCCTTTTTTTTCCTAGCCTTTTTTTTCCTAGCCTTTTTTTTCCTAGCCTTTTTTTTCCCTAGCCTTTTTTTTTCCTAGCCTTTTTTTTCCTAGCCTTTTTTTTCCTAGCCTTTTTTTTCCTAGCCTTTTTTTTCCCTAGCCTTTTTTTTTCCTAGCATTTTTTTTCCTGGCCTTTATTTTCCTGGCCTTTTTTTTCCTGGCCTTTTTTTTCCTGGCCTTTTTTTTCCTGGCCTTTTTTTTTTCCTGGCCTTTTTTTTTCCTAGCCTTTTTTTTCCTAGCCTTTTTTTTCCTGCCTTTTTTTTTCTGGCCCTTTTTTTTCCTAGCCTTTTTTTTCCCTAGCCTTTTTTTTTTCCCTAGCCTTTTTTTTCCCAAGCATTTTTTTTCCTAGCCTTTTTTTTCCTAGCCTTTTTTTTCGTAGCCTTTTTTTTCCTAGCCTTTTTTTTTCCCTAGCATTTTTTTTTTCCTGGCCTTTTTTTTTCCTAGCCTTTTTTTTCCTAGCCTTTTTTTTCCCTAGCCTTTTTTTTTCCCTAGCCTTTTTTTTTTCCCTAGCCTTTTTTTTTTCCCTAGCCTTTTTTTTCCCTAACCTTTTTTTTTCCCTAGCCTTTTTTTTCCCTAGCCTTTTTTTTTCCTAGCATTTTTTTTCCTGGCCTTTTTTTTCCTGGCCTTTTTTTTCCTGGCCTTTTTTTTCCTAGCCTTTTTTTTTTTCCTAGCCTTTTTTTTCCTAGCCTTTTTTTCCTAGCCTTTTTTTTCCTAGCCTTTTTTTTTCCCTGGCCTTTTTTTTTCCTGGCCTTTTTTTTCCTAGCCTTTTTTTTCCTAGCCTTTTTTTTCCTGGCCTTTTTTTTCCTGGCCTTTTTTTTCCTGGCCTTTTTTTCCCTAGCCTTTTTTTTCCTAGCCTTTTTTTTTCCTAGCCTTTTTTTCCTAGCCTTTTTTTTCCTAGCCTTTTTTTCCTAGCCTTTTTTTTCCTAGCCTTTTTTTTCCTAGCCTTTTTTTTCCTAGCCTTTTTCTGGCCTTTTTTTTCCTGGCCTTTTTTTTTCCCTGGCCTTTTTTTTTTCCTGGCCTTTTTTTTTCCTGGCCTTTTTTTTTCCTGGCCTTTTTTTTCCTGGCCTTTTTTTTCCTGGCCTTTTTTTTTCCCTGGCCTTTTTTTTCCTGGCCTTTTTTTTTTCCTGGCCTTTTTTTTTCCTGGCCTTTTTTTTTTCCTGGCCTTTTTTTTTCCTAGTCTTTTTTTTCCTAGCCTTTTTTTTCCTAGCCTTTTTTTTCCTAGCCTTTTTTTTCCTGGCCTTTTTTTTCCTGGCCTTTTTTTTCCTGGCCTTTTTTTTCCTAGCCTTTTTTTTCCTAGCCTTTTTTTTCCTGGCCTTTTTTTTCCTAGCCTTTTTTTTCCTAGCCTTTTTTTTCCTAGCCTTTTTTTTCCTGGCCCTTTTTTTTCCTAGCCTTTTTTTTCCCTAGCCTTTTTTTTCCCCTAGCATTTTTTTTCCTGGCCTTTTTTTTCCCTAGCATTTTTTTTTCCTAGCCTTTTTTTTCCTAGCCTTTTTTTTCCTAGCCTTTTTTTTCCTAGCCTTTTTTTTCCTAGCCTTTTTTTTCCTAGCCTTTTTTTTCCCTAGCCTTTTTTTTTCCTAGCATTTTTTTTCCTGGCCTTTTTTTTCCTGGCCTTTTTTTTCCTGGCCTTTTTTTTCCTGGCCTTTTTTTTCCTAGCCTTTTTTTTCCTAGCCTTTTTTTTCCTAGCCTTTTTTTTCCTGGCCTTTTTTTTCCTAGCCTTTTTTTTTCCTAGCCTTTTTTTTTCCTGGCCTTTTTTTTTTCCTGGCCTTTTTTTTCCTAGCCTTTTTTTTTCCTAGCCTTTTTTTTCCTAGCCTTTTTTTTCCTGGCCCTTTTTTTTCCTAGCCTTTTTTTTCCCTAGCCTTTTTTTTTTCCTGGCCTTTTTTTTCCTAGCCTTTTTTTTCCTGGCCTTTTTTTTCCTAGCCTTTTTTTTCCTAGCCTTTTTTTTTCCTAGCCTTTTTTTTCCTAGCCTTTTTTTTCCTGGCCCTTTTTTTTCCTAGCCTTTTTTTCCCCTAGCCTTTTTTTTCCCTAGCCTTTTTTTTCCCCTAGCATTTTTTTTCCTGGCCTTTTTTTTCCTGGCCTTTTTTTTCCTGGCCTTTTTTTTCCTGGCCTTTTTTTTCCTGGCCTTTTTTTTTCCTGGCCTTTTTTTTTCCTGGCCTTTTTTTTTCCTGGCCTTTTTTTTTCCTGGCCTTTTTTTTTCCTGGCCTTTTTTTTTCCTGGCCTTTTTTTTTCCTGGCCTTTTTTTTTCCTGGCCTTTTTTTTTTCCTGGCCTTTTTTTTCCTGGCCTTTTTTTTTCCTGGCCTTTTTTTTCCTGGCCTTTTTTTTTCCTAGCCTTTTTTTTCCTAGCCTTTTTTTTCCTAGCCTTTTTTTTTCCCTAGCATTTTTTTTTCCTGGCCTTTTTTTTTCCTGGCCTTTTTTTTTCCTGGCCTTTTTTTTTTTCCTGGCCTTTTTTTTCCTGGCCTTTTTTTTTCCTGGCCTTTTTTTTCCTGGCCTTTTTTTTTCCTAGCCTTTTTTTTTCCCAAGCCTTTTTTTTTCCCTAGCATTTTTTTTTTCCTAGCCTTTTTTTTCCTAGCCTTTTTTTTCCTAGCCTTTTTTTTTCGTAGCCTTTTTTTTCGTAGCCTTTTTTTTCCTAGCCTTTTTTTTTCCCTAGCATTTTTTTTTTCCTAGCCTTTTTTTTCCTAGCCTTTTTTTTTCGTAGCCTTTTTTTTCGTAGCCTTTTTTTTCCTAGCCTTTTTTTTTCCCTAGCATTTTTTTTTTCCTGGCCTTTTTTTTTCCTAGCCTTTTTTTTCCTAGCCTTTTTTTTCCTGCCTTTTTTTTTCTGGCCCTTTTTTTTCCTAGCCTTTTTTTTCCCTAGCCTTTTTTTTTTCCCTAGCCTTTTTTTTTCCAAGCATTTTTTTTCCTAGCCTTTTTTTTCCTAGCCTTTTTTTTCGTAGCCTTTTTTTTCCTAGCCTTTTTTTTTCCCTAGCATTTTTTTTTTCCTGGCCTTTTTTTTTCCTAGCCTTTTTTTTCCTAGCCTTTTTTTTCCCTAGCCTTTTTTTTTCCCTAGCCTTTTTTTTTTCCCTAGCCTTTTTTTTTTCCCTAGCCTTTTTTTTCCCTAGCCTTTTTTTTTCCCTAGCCTTTTTTTTCCCTAGCCTTTTTTTTTCCTAGCATTTTTTTTCCTGGCCTTTTTTTTCCTGGCCTTTTTTTTCCTGGCCTTTTTTTTCCTAGCCTTTTTTTTTTTCCTAGCCTTTTTTTTCCTAGCCTTTTTTTCCTAGCCTTTTTTTTCCTAGCCTTTTTTTTTCCCTGGCCTTTTTTTTTCCTGGCCTTTTTTTTCCTAGCCTTTTTTTTCCTAGCCTTTTTTTTCCTGGCCTTTTTTTTCCTGGCCTTTTTTTTCCTGGCCTTTTTTTCCCTAGCCTTTTTTTTCCTAGCCTTTTTTTTTCCTAGCCTTTTTTTCCTAGCCTTTTTTTTCCTAGCCTTTTTTTCCTAGCCTTTTTTTTCCTAGCCTTTTTTTTCCTAGCCTTTTTTTTCCTAGCCTTTTTCTGGCCTTTTTTTTCAATAAAATTCTCCGTACTTTCACAAGTTAAATATGTAAAAAAGTACATTTTATTTACTACTACCGTTTTTTAGAATCGACAGCAGAAACAGTAGCATATATATTTCGTTTAATTTAATAAAAATATATTTTTCTCTGATTTAGCATATAAATATAATTTTAGAAAAATTCTACATACTTTCACAAGTTAAAACTTAAAATTCTACAAAACAGTTTTCGAAGCTTAAACCTACATTTTTTTACTAGCACTGTTTCTTGGAATCGGAAACAGAAGCAGAAGCATAAATATTTCATTTACTTTTCAATATTAATAAAATTTCTACGTACTATCACAACAAGTAAAAACATGAAATTCTACAAAACAGCTATCTAGCTTAAAACTACACTTTATTTACTAGCACTGCTTCTTAATATTGAAAGCAAAAGCAGTTGTATAGATATTTAGTTTATATTAACAATATAAAAATATTTTCAATAAAATTCTCTGTACTTTCACAAGTTAAATATGTAAAAAAGTACATTTTATTTACTACCACCGTTTTTCAAACTCAAAAGCAGAATCAGTAGCATATATATTTCGTTTAATTTACGACATAAAAATATATTTTTCTCTGATTTACCATATAAATATAATTCCAGAAAAATTCTACATACTTTCACAAGTTAAAACTTAAAATTCTACAAAACAGCTTTCGAAGCTTAAACCTACATTTTTTCACTAGCATTGTTTCTTGGAATCGGAAACAGAAGCAGAAGCATAAATATTTCATTTACTTTTCAATATTAATAAAATTTCAAAAAATTTCTACGTACTTTCACAACAAGTAAAAACATGAAATTCTACAAAACAGCTATCTACCTTAAAACTACACTTTATTTACTAGCACTGCTTCTTAATATTGAAAGCAAAAGCAGTTGTATAGATATTTAGTTTATATTAACAATATAAAAATATTTTCAATAAAATTCTCCGTACTTTCACAAGTTAAATATGTAAAAAAGTACATTTTATTTACTACTACCGTTTTTTAGAATCGACAGCAGAAACAGTAGCATATATATTTCGTTTAATTTAATAAAAATATATTTTTCTCTGATTTAGCATATAAATATAATTTTAGAAAAATTCTACATACTTTCACAAGTTAAAACTTAAAATTCTACAAAACAGTTTTCGAAGCTTAAACCTACATTTTTTTACTAGCACTGTTTCTTGGAATCGGAAACAGAAGCAGAAGCATAAATATTTCATTTACTTTTCAATATTAATAAAATTTCTACGTACTATCACAACAAGTAAAAACATGAAATTCTACAAAACAGCTATCTAGCTTAAAACTACACTTTATTTACTAGCACTGCTTCTTAATATTGAAAGCAAAAGCAGTTGTATAGATATTTAGTTTATATTAACAATATAAAAATATTTTCAATAAAATTCTCTGTACTTTCACAAGTTAAATATGTAAAAAAGTACATTTTATTTACTACCACCGTTTTTCAAACTCAAAAGCAGAATCAGTAGCATATATATTTCGTTTAATTTACGACATAAAAATATATTTTTCTCTGATTTACCATATAAATATAATTCCAGAAAAATTCTACATACTTTCACAAGTTAAAACTTAAAATTCTACAAAACAGCTTTCGAAGCTTAAACCTACATTTTTTCACTAGCATTGTTTCTTGGAATCGGAAACAGAAGCAGAAGCATAAATATTTCATTTACTTTTCAATATTAATAAAATTTCAAAAAATTTCTACGTACTTTCACAACAAGTAAAAACATGAAATTCTACAAAACAGCTATCTAGCTTAAAACTACACTTTATTTACTAGCACTGCTTCTTAATATTAAAAGCAAAAGCAGTTGTATAGATATTTAGTTTTATTAACAACATCAAAATATTTTCAATAAAATTCTCCGTACTTTCACAAGTTAAATATGTAAAAAAGTTTATTTTATTTACTACCACCGTTTTTCAAACTCAAAATCAGAATCAGTAGCATATATATTTCGTTTAATTTACGACATAAAAATATATTTTTCTCTGATTTACCATATAAATATAATTCCAGAAAAATTCTACATACTTTCACAAGTTAAAACTTAAAATTCTACAAAACAGCTTTCGAAGCTTAAACCTACATTTTTTCACTAGCATTGTTTCTTGGAATCGGAAACAGAAGCAGAAGCATAAATATTTCATTTACTTTTCAATATTAATAAAATTTCAAAAAATTTCTACGTACTTTCACAACAAGTAAAAACATGAAATTCTACAAAACAGCTATCTAGCTTAAAACTACACTTTATTTACTAGCACTGCTTCTTAATATTAAAAGCAAAAGCAGTTGTATAGATATTTAGTTTTATTAACAACATCAAAATATTTTCAATAAAATTCTCCGTACTTTCACAAGTTAAATATGTAAAAAAGTACATTTTATTTACTACCATTGTTTTTCAAAATTAAAAGCAGAATCAGTAGCATATATATTTCGTTTAATTTACGACATAAAAATATATTTTCCTTTGATTTATAATATAAATATAATTTCACAAAAATTCTACATAGTTTCACAAGTTAAAACTTAAAATTCTACATATTTGGTTTTATTAACAATATTAAAATATTTTCAATAAAATTCTCTGTACTTTCACAAGTTACAAATATGTGAAAAAGTACACTTTACTTACTGCTACCGTTTTATAGAATTGACAGCAGAAACAGTAGCATACACATTTCGTTTAATTTACCATATAAATATATTTTCAACAAATTTCTACGTATTTTCACAGCAAGTAAAAACATAAAATTCTACAAAACAGCTATCTAGCTTAAACTACACTTTATTTATAAACACTGCTTCTAAGTATTAAACACAAAAGCAGTGGTATAGATATTTCGTTTTATTAACAATATAGAAATATTTTTAATAAAATTCTTTGTACTTTCACAAGTTAAATATGTGATAGTAGATAGGTCATGCACAATTGAATTTAAAACGAAGTTTAAATACCTAGACTTCATAGTAGATAACAATTTAACTGTTGTCACACATCATGACTATATCGTAAGGAAAATGGCAAAGAAACTATAATATTTTTTTGGTAGAATCTTCATACACCTTAACACTTTTGACAAAGTCAGTGTATACAATACAATAATACAACCACACAGTATGGCATGATGAGAAGTTTGAAGTAATACTAGTAATCGTGTCATGTACAGAGTCTATTAGAAAGCACTGATAAACCAGGAAGCGGATTTACGTTTCTGCGTTCATTTTACGATAGTACAATAATTGTAAAATAGCCACGCAAATGTTGCTATATATTTGGCGTTAAAATAGTGTTTTGTAACATATTTTGGGACGATGGAAAGTTACTTAATAGTGTGCAATTAAAAATTGCATTTACTTGACTTTGTATAGCAGTTTTTTTAATGTTTGTAATTGTTAAAATTATTGAGCAATCTAAAATTAATTTTACAAATTAAAAGTCGTCTGCGAAATACACCTGTAAGGTCCAATTTTCATTGTCTTACAACGACAACGATGATGAAGGATGTTGTTATGTTATGAACAAATTTTACAACAAACCAAAACGAATTGGATAATGAAAAGACGCTTTCTCAATCCAAAAAAAATATAAGTTTGATGGTCTTTCTGTTCGAAAAACTACCACGGCAATTTATGGTTAAATCACTCGCCATTTCAATCCATATATATAAAAATGAAACCCGTTTTCCTTGGTCATGGCATCACGCGTGAATGACTGGACCGATTTTACTAATTCTTTTTTTGTTGTATTTGTTATTATTAGGAGAAGGTTCTTACGGAAGAAAATATTAAGAAAATCTCTCAGAAATATTGAAAAATAGACATTTAATTTTGCATATTTTAAAAAACGCGCGTAACGAATGTCAATGTCATTCACAGCCATAGACTATATTGAAAGAGCATCGTTTGTTCGGAAACGTGGTCACTTAATTAAATAAACCTTAAATTAACCTGTGACATCATACCCATAGTTTTAATTTATGGAATGTATAAATTTTATTTATTTATTAATTTATTTACGGATTTTCCTTTTTTACAAGTTTTACTCTATAATAATTATAAAACTAAATTACCTAAAAAACTAAATAACAAGGTACAAATATTCTATATATATATATATATATATATATATATATATATATATATATATATATATATATATATATATACATATATATAAAAGGATGTTTGTATGTATAAAATCTATGAACTCAAAAACTACTGTACCGATTATTATGAAAATTGGTATATATATTTTTTTTCCACGGAGAACGTTTATATGATATGCTCATTGATGCCACTCGCCACCAGGTGGCGCTGCAAAGTAGCAACTTCTGCCCCGTTCAACCGATTGTCATGAAAATTGGTATCTATATGTATTTTACCACGGAGAAGGTTTGTATGATATGCTCATTGATGCCACTCGCCATCAGGTGGGGCTGCAGAGTAGCAACTCCGACCCGTTCAACCGATTGTCATGAAAATCAGTATGATGATCTATTTTTAATGGGTAAGATGAATATGATATTCGTATTAATGGAAGTTACTACCAGATGGCGCTTCCATGTATTAAATTCAATACTGATTAGTAGATATCTATACGAATTCGTATAAATATAAGTTCGAAAGATATATTTTTGGTGCGATAAGAAAAAAAAACTATAAGCTTTCTTTCCTTCTCTATCTCTTCTTATCTTTTATTTTTCTTAAATTTATTTTAGTTGTTGGCGTAGCAACGTGCACCGGGTACAGATATAAATAATAAAATTCGTTTGTATTGATTTTTGATTAATATCAATTGTACGAAAATTTGAATTAATCGCGTTTAAAATCGTTCCCATTCAAATCCCAATCCAGTAAATTTTTATACCAGCTTTAACGTTTCCGTCTTCATTCGTAAATAATAATTTTATTGTATTAAGGGTTTACGGTAGTAAAAAATCTGTCATAGAGGTCACCATATTTTTTTACAAATGGCATCTATGTAAAAAAGCATTGTGGTCCTCATGACTGATTTTCTCCTACTGTTCCTCTTAAATAGTTTACTACAATGTAATAGTATAACAAAAACCTTAGCCACAGCAACGCGTGGCCGGGTCAGCTAGTATTTTTTTAAGTATTTAGCACAACTAGGATGTAACAAGAAGTTACATTTCATACATTTTAGATCGGTTAACTGAAAAACTTTGCATTTTAAATTTTGTTTATTTAAAAAAGTCGATGAAAAAGTAAAATAAAAAAGTACATAGAAAACCACAAAAAATGGCCGTTTTTGATTATTTCTCTAGTAATTTTGAGAATTGTTGTTTAAAAAAGTATGTTCAATTTATATATATTTATACTTGGGAGCAAAGGATGTTTGGGAAAGATGTGTCAAGAAACACAAAAACAACGAACGCTCACACAGGAGTTCTATCGCCATTTTGTGCTTTCGGCCAGCTGTGCCAATATGTTTTCGGCTAGCAACCAGCGTCGCAACGTTGGCGAAACAGACTCATTGTGTTTGAGTCGTTCTAAGCCCAGGATATATGTTTATATATATATATATATATATATATATATATATATATATATATATATATATATATATATATATATATATATATATAAAACGTAACTTAAAACAGTACGTAGAATACAAATATGTAAAAAAAATAATATGGCCTTTTTTTTCCTGGCCTTTTTTTTTCCTGGCCTTTTTTTTTCCTGGCCTTTTTTTTTCCTGGCCTTTTTTTTTCCTGGCCTTTTTTTTTCCTGGCCTTTTTTTTCCTAGCCTTTTTTTTCCTAGCCTTTTTTTTCCTAGCCTTTTTTTTCCTAGCCTTTTTTTTCCTAGCCTTTTTTTTCCTAGCCTTTTTTTTCCTAGCCTTTTTTTTCCTAGCCTTTTTTTTCCTGGCCTTTTTTTTCCTAGCCTTTTTTTTCCTGGCCTTTTTTTTCCTAGCCTTTTTTTTCCTAGCCTTTTTTTTCCTAGCCTTTTTTTTTCCCTAGCATTTTTTTTTCCTAGCCTTTTTTTTTCCTGGCCTTTTTTTTTTCCTGGCCTTTTTTTTCCTAGCCTTTTTTTTTCCTAGCCTTTTTTTTCCTAGCCTTTTTTTTCCTGGCCCTTTTTTTTCCTAGCCTTTTTTTTCCCTAGCCTTTTTTTTTTCCTGGCCTTTTTTTTCCTAGCCTTTTTTTTCCTGGCCTTTTTTTTCCTAGCCTTTTTTTCCTAGCCTTTTTTTTCCTAGCCTTTTTTTTCCTAGCCTTTTTTTTCCTAGCCTTTTTTTTCCTGGCCTTTTTTTTCCTAGCCTTTTTTTTCCTGGCCTTTTTTTTCCTAGCCTTTTTTTTCCTAGCCTTTTTTTTTCCCTAGCATTTTTTTTTCCTAGCCTTTTTTTTTCCTGGCCTTTTTTTTTTCCTGGCCTTTTTTTTCCTAGCCTTTTTTTTTCCTAGCCTTTTTTTTCCTAGCCTTTTTTTTCCTGGCCC
>CAXIIO010000795.1:0-228748 GCA_964028335.1 Altica lythri
CCCGAGTTACTATTAATTCTGGTTGTTCTTTCAGAAATTTTTTGGTTTTAAGTAAAAGAGATTTCAAGAAATTATTACATATGTTAGATGTTTGATAATAATTAGTGACAACATTAGTGATTTTGGCTCTAACTAGGTCTTTATCATTGTTATCTATCCCTAATATTAAATATTCAATATCTGCTAAGAACTTTTTTATAGAGACATCCCTGACTGAAGGCTCAATTGTAAACTTATGGCCTAATGATAAAAAGGTTGCAATGTCCTTAGGAATATTAATGTTCGTAAGGTTTTTTAACCATTTATCTTGGGTTTTTATTGTATTAAGTTCGTAAAATTTTAGATTGTTTAGTTTTTTGATATTGATTTTTTTAATTGTATTAAATTTTTTTTCAAATGTGGTTTCATTTCTATATTTAAATTCATTCCAGATGTTATTAGGTAATTTATTGATAATATTAGATGTTAATTTACTAATGACATTGTTTAACCGTTTTATATTCCGATAAGCCTGAAATGCAAGCTGAAGAAAGAAACCTTCTTAGAACTGGTAGATTTTATAAACCATAACACATTTTTTATATTCAACGATGTCTGTTACAAACAAATTTTTGGCACTTCAATGGGCAGTTCAGTATCATCGATCTACGCTCAATACATCATGGACGATCTGTTGAACTGGTGTATACCAAAATTACCTTTCGAAGTACCCTTCATGAAGAAATACGTTGACGACCTCATCTGTGCAGTTCCTGCTGATGGTATAGATACGATTTTAAACACTTTTAACAATTATAATAAACACATTAAATTTACTATAGAGAAAGAGAACGAAAACTCAGTACCTTTCCTAGATACTAAGCTTATAAGACGAAGTGACAACACAATCATACTAGATTGGTACAGAAAACCAACGAACTCAGGTAGATACATGAACTTTAAGTCATACAACCCAATAAAAATGAAGATCAACTTAGTATTGGCCATGAAAAACAGAATCAAAAGAATTTCACACAATACGTTCTTAAACAAAAATCTATCTATATTATACACCACTTTCCTGGAAAACAACTATCCAAAAGAACTACTAAAAAAGTTAATCTACAACACCGCCAAGAACGTGGTGACAGTACAAAATGCACCAGCACTCAATGATGAGAACAACATTCGTATCCATTATGGCTCCATCCCTTACATCAACCATGTGTCTACCAAAATCCAAAAAATCCTTCAAAAACACAACGTCAAAATAGCCAACAAAAGCGTATTACGAATTGAATCTGTTTTCTCCAAACTAAAACAGAAAGACGATCCACTAGACGTAACAAATGTTGTATATAATATACCTTGTGCTAACTGTGACAGCTCATATACTGGACAGACGTCGCAAATGTTAAAACATAGAATCACACAACACCGCAGCGATTGCAGAAACCAAAAAAGATCTTGTGCATTAGCTGATCACGTTCTAGACGCATGTCACCATATGAACTACGGAGATGTAAAGATACTCGAAAGAGAACCAAACAGAACCAAAAGAGAATTCTTGGAGATGATTAACATACAGACACATCAACCATCAATAAATAAAAGATCTGACATCCGCAACCTAAGCAACATCTATTCTTACCTGCTAAATTTGGATAGACAACCGAACGACGAAACAAGCTCCTCGACTATAGAAAATTCAAATATGCCGCCTTTGTAGCGTTTGACAGTAGAACAGGTCAGATGTTAAGACGCAGTCTCAGTCTTGTCGTTTCCGTATTCAAAAGTTTTTACGAGTTTTATAAAAAACTAATATTTCACGTGGCTAAAATTCGATCGAATCAACTACTTTTAACAATAAAATGGTATAAATTTTAATATTAATTTTAAATTCTTAATAATTTTATCCAGTGTACGTTCCTTAAGGAAATTTTTTGTTGTTTTTCAATGTTTTTCTACAACTGTATAACTACTCACTTTGCAAGTAAGTTTTTTTAAAAAACATTTTGATGTAATTAAATATTTTAACACATTGTTTTTCATAATTGTAGCCTTGAAAAAGATAATAAACATTATCGAAAGCTCGGAATAGTAAAAAAAGAGTATTCTTTAATTACAACCCCACAAACCTGGCTGTTTCCTCAAGCAATATCTACTTGTTTTTCAACTAGTCAGCCAAGACTACCAGATTTATCTGCTTTTTTAGGATGAGTTTCTATAAACGAATTACCTCCCAATACGGACATCATACCACAAGGGAGATGAAACAATGGGTTAAATCCAACATCAAGCTGAAAAACATGATCAACAGACGAATTTTCCTCCTCAGCTGCCGAAAGAACGGGGTAACACCTTCCCACATAACTAACAACACCAAAAACCTGGATTATTTAACCAACGTGGATGGACTCGACAAAGGCTACGAAGGAGTAATACTTACTAACAGGTTGAAAAATAAGCTACTAAACTATGAGATCTGCAATGTACATAGGAATATAAAACGGTTAAACAATGTCATTAGTAAATTAACATCTAATATTATCAATAAATTACCTAATAACATCTGGAATGAATTTAAATATAGAAATGAAACCACATTTGAAAAAAAATTTAATACAATTAAAAAAATCAATATCAAAAAACTAAACAATCTAAAATTTTACGAACTTAATACAATAAAAACCCAAGATAAATGGTTAAAAAACCTTACGAACATTAATATTCCTAAGGACATTGCAACCTTTTTATCATTAGGCCATAAGTTTACAATTGAGCCTTCAGTCAGGGATGTCTCTATAAAAAAGTTCTTAGCAGATATTGAATATTTAATATTAGGGATAGATAACAATGATAAAGACCTAGTTAGAGCCAAAATCACTAATGTTGTCACTAATTATTATCAAACATCTAACATATGTAATAATTTCTTGAAATCTCTTTTACTTAAAACCAAAAAATTTCTGAAAGAACAACCAGAATTAATAGTAACTCGGGCTGATAAAGGCAATGTCACGGTTCTAATGCTTAAAACAGACTATGTTCGGCTGTCAAATAGTATATTGGAAGACGATGCATACTACACGAAATTGAGAAACAATCCAATCTCCACAACAATTCAAAAGATCTATAAAATCACCAAGAAATTGGCCGGAACACTACCTAAAGAAGAAATCCGAAAAATGACTTCAAGAAACACCATGATGCCAAAGTTCTACGGTCTTCCAAAGATACATAAGGCTACTTTAAGTCTCCGTCCCATCATCTCATCAATCAATTCACCAACAAGTGGGATCGCACAATTCATTACCGACATACTAACATCAGCATATGATAATAACAATCCATACTTTGTGCATGACTCATTCACTTTTGCTGAAACGATGCAAGAAAAAAGGATACCACCGAATTATGTCATCATCAGTCTAGATGTAGTGTCATTATTCAGTAATATCCCAATCGAACTCGTTAAATGCAGCATAGATCAACACTGGGACTCGATAAGCCTGAAATGCAAGCTGAAGAAAGAAACCTTCTTAGAAATGGTAGATTTTATAAACCATAACACATTTTTTATATTCAACGATGTCTGTTACAAACAAATTTTTGGCACTCCAATGGGCAGTTCAGTATCATCGATCTACGCTCAATACATCATGGACGATCTGTTGAACTGGTGTATACCAAAATTACCTTTCGAAGTACCCTTCATGAAGAAATACGTTGACGACCTCATCTGTGCAGTTCCTGCTGATGGTATAGATACGATTTTAAACACTTTTAACAATTATAATAAACACATTAAATTTACTATAGAGAAAGAGAACGAAAACTCAGTACCTTTCCTAGATACTAAGCTTATAAGACGAAGTGACAACACAATCATACTAGATTGGTACAGAAAACCAACGAACTCAGGTAGATACATGAACTTTAAGTCATACAACCCAATAAAAATGAAGATCAACTTAGTATTGGCCATGAAAAACAGAATCAAAAGAATTTCACACAATACGTTCTTAAACAAAAATCTATCTATATTATACACCACTTTCCTGGAAAACAACTATCCAAAAGAACTACTAAAAAAGTTAATCTACAACACCGCCGAGAACGTGGTGACAGTACAAAATGCACCAGCACTCAATGATGAGAACAACATTCGTATCCATTATGGCTCCATCCCTTACATCAACCATGTGTCTACCAAAATCCAAAAAATCTTTCAAAAACACAACGTCAAAATAGCCAACAAAAGCGTATTACGAATTGAATCTGTTTTCTCCAAACTAAAACAGAAAGACGATCCACTAGACGTAACAAATGTTGTATATAATATACCTTGTGCTAACTGTGACAGCTCATATACTGGACAGACGTCGCAAATGTTAAAACATAGAATCACACAACACCGCAGCGATTGCAGAAACCAAAAAAGATCTTGTGCATTAGCTGATCACGTTCTAGACGCATGTCACCATATGAACTACGGAGATGTAAAGATACTCGAAAGAGAACCAAACAGAACCAAAAGAGAATTCTTGGAGATGATTAACATACAGACACATCAACCATCAATAAATAAAAGATCTGACATCCGCAACCTAAGCAACATCTATTCTTACCTGCTAAATTTGGATAGACAACCGAACGACGAAACAAGCTCCTCGACTATAGAAAATTCAAATATGCCGCCTTTGTAGCGTTTGACAGTAGAACAGGTCAGATGTTAAGACGCAGTCTCAGTCTTGTCGTTTCCGTATTCAAAAGTTTTTACGAGTTTTATAAAAAACTAATATTTCACGTGGCTAAAATTCGATCGAATCAACTACTTTTAACAATAAAATGGTGTAAATTTTAATATTAATTTTAAATTCTTAATAATTTTATCCAGTGTACGTTCCTTAAGGAAAAATTTTTGTTGTTCTTCAATGTTTTTCTACAACTGTATAACTACTCACTTTGCAAGTAAGTTTTTTTAAAAAACATTTTGATGTAATTAAATATTTTAACACATTGTTTTTCATAATTGTAGCCTTGAAAAAGATAATAAACATTATCGAAAGCTCGGAATAGTAAAAAAAGAGTATTCTTTAATTACAACCCCACAAACCTGGCTGTTTCCTCAAGCAATATCTACTTGTTTTTCAACTAGTCAGCCAAGACTACCAGATTTATATATATATATATATATATATATATATATATATATATATATATATATATATATATATATATATATATATATATATATTATATATATATTGTTATGGTAGCTACTGTTGCTTCTTATATTTTAAATTGAATTTTAACTGCTCCGGTTTATTTTGGGTTGGGTTCTTCTCTTGTATTCGAATTATTTTAATTTAATTAAAATATTGTTGTTTTGAGAATTCTCTTTTATTTTTAACTTGAAAATATTTTTTATAAATGACAAATCTTTCAAAATAAAATTTACAATCAATTCAATATCTTAATAATCGTCTCTATAGCATTTTACTTCCTTTATATCCATTTCAAATAAAAAATAGTCACTGGTCATAGTCGTCACACTATACAGTAAGATATTTTTATACAACGCCTGCTCTGGAAGTTGACTTTTCGAGCGCAGTATGTCATCTCCGAAGTACACAATAGTCGCATACTTGACTATATGTATTTCATAAACGCACATGTTTGGTTATGACCACATAACTACACGGATTTCGCCTAAACTATCTGTTATTTGACTAGAGAGACTACTCAATCAGTCCTAACCCTTTTTAATTTATGTCACAACGCAACTGTATTAAACGCAAAAAGAAAGTGTAGGTAATTAAAAAAAGTGTACTATTTAAAATAATGGTCGATTTAACAAGATGTTTAACTCCACCTGAACTAGTTGAATCAGCTAAAAATGCAACAACAAATTTATTGCCAGATGTGTCAAAAGAAAAAATTATTTGTTATATTCCTCTTAAATTCTACTTCCAGAGCAGTAGTTGTATAAAGTATTGATCCTAACACTTGCGGAAATTAACTTTCCCGCACTTAAACTGCTTGCCCGAACTCCGCTTCGCGTCGTTCGGGCATCTGCAGTTCGCGTGCGGGAAAGTATAACTTTCCGCACTTGTTAGGATAATAACTATTATACAACGCCTGCTCTGGAAGTTGACTTTTCGAGCGCAGTATGTCATCTCCGAAGTACACAATAGTCGCATACTTGACTATATGTATTTCATAAACGCACATGTTTGGTTATGACCACATAACTACACGGATTCCGCCTAAACTATCTGTTATTTGACTAGAGAGACTACTCGATCAGTCCTAACCCTTTTTAATTTATGTCACAACTGTCACAACGCAACTGTATTAAACGCAAAAAGAAAGTGTAGGTAATTAAAAAAAGTGTACTATTTAAAATAATGGTCGATTTAACAAGATGTTTAACTCCACCTGAACTAGTTGAATCAGCTAAAAATGCAACAACAAATTTATTGCCAGATGTGTCAAAAGAAAAAATTATTTGTTATATTCCTCTTAAATTCTACTTCCAGAGCAGTAGTTGTATAAAGTATTGATCCTAACACTTGCGGAAATTAACTTCGCGTAGTTCGGGCATCTGCAGTTCGCGTGCGGGAAAGTATAACTTTCCGCACTTGTTAGGATAATAACTATATTTACATAATAGACACAGTGATATCATAACAAATCCCCACAATTAAAAAAATTAAAATTTTCTCCAAAGATATATTTTAATTTTTGAAATTTACTTTTATAAATTTAAAAAAAAATAATAATTTAAAACATAACAATTAACATTTTATAACAAATTCTGAATACTTTAACTTTCTTCAAAATACCTATACAGGCTCTCAATATTAAATATTCCTCTAACATTTCTTGTTATCGGATCTTCAACAATATAACTATTAACACCTTTTTCATTTACTACCCTATAAGGTCCTTCAAATATAGCTTTTAATTTTCCTGATTCATTTTTCTTTAAATTTCCACTTATATAAGCTTTTATTATCACCAATTCTCCTTTCCTAAACTTTACAGGATATCTCACTTTTTTCTTAATTTTTTTATAATATTTTTCCCATACATCCATTAATCTTTTTCTTACTTTTTCAATAATTTCGTCGTATCTTTTTCTTTCTTCATCTTCTTCCCAATTTCGTTTCGGTTTTCGACCTAACATTAAATATGTTGGTGTTTCTTCTGTTATTACATTTGGAATATCATTTATATACATTTCTACTTTATTAATATAATTTTCCCATTCTTTATGTTCTCTTCCATTTAAACTTATTCTTAAAAATTTTATCACCTCTTTAATATACCTTTCTGCAGGATTTGCTGCAGGATGTCTTATACTAATACAATTCTTTTTAATTCCCTTCTTTTCTAAAAATTTTTGTAAATTTTGTCCTTGAAAATACGTTGCATTCTCCATTACATATGTCTTTGGCATACCTATTTCTTCTATAAATTTTTATAAACAATTTTTAATGCTTTTATAATTTGTTCTTCTACATGGGTATAATTTTATAAATTTTGTAAAAACATCAACAATTACTAATATATGCTTATTATTATTCTTACTTCTTATTAGATTACTAATAAAATCTATTGCTATTACTTCCAATTTTTCCATTGCTGTAACACTTTTCCCAATATTTTTATTCACTTTATTCTTATTTTTATTCAATTGACATATCTTACATGTTCTTGTTATTTCTTTTGCTATCTTTTGATCTTTTTTCATTATAAAATTTTCTCTAAATAATAACCACAATTTTCTTGAACCTATATGTCCATATGTTACATGCAAATTTTTTAATATTTGTTTTCCTAAATAACTTTCAATTACATAAACTTCTTCGTTTCCTATTTCCTTGATATAATATTCATCCTTGATTAGTGTATTTTGTTTTTCTTTTTCTGTTAAATTTTGTTGACTTTTTATTATTTCTTCTTCTGAAAATATACCTTCATCTTCTATTAATTTATTCATTCCAATTTGTACTATTCTTCCTTTATCCTTATTTTCACTACTTTCTCTTGATAATGTATCTGCAATAAGATTTTCCTTTCCTGATAAATATCTAATTTTAAAATCATATTCTTGTAATAACAAACTCCATCGATATATCCTATTATTATTAAAACGATTAACCATTACATTCTTCAACGCCATGTGATCGGTTTCAATTATAAACTTTTTTCCAATTAAATAAAATCGACATTAGTAAAGGCAGAGTTGGGTATTTTTGCTAAAAAAAAGTATTTGAAATACAAAATGCAAAATGCTTTTATAAAACTTATTTGGAATGCTAAATGGAAAATGCTTTTTTCAAAATTATGCAAAATGCAAAATAGAAAATAGCTATTTGAAATAAAAACAAAAATTAATTTTAGAAGATTTTTTAAATACTATATTCATAGAAAAAATACGAAAAATATACAATTTGAATAAAATTTTATAGTACTATTATAAAAAAATTTTGTTTAGTATTAATAAAACGAGTTTCTCAAAGTTGCAATCTGTTAAATTGCCTCTTTTAGCTGTCATTATCATTCCGCCATATGAGAAAAGCCTTTCCACTGGCGCAGACGTGCACAAACATGTGTTATATTTATATAATAACTTACATATTAATATTTACATTTTTTGAGGCCAAATATTGGATTGCTTCTTTTGTATAAATATTTTTTTTCTTGGGTCTATTACAAAATTTTTAAATAAAAATTCATTTATTGTAGATACTATTAATAAAATACTCTCTACTTTTGTACCGCGAATTGCGATCCCGCGGTAATGTAAATTATTAATGAGTAATTAATTAATCTTACCTTAAAATGGTTTCTAAAATGAGTAGTTGCATCTTTGCGCCCTCGTATTATTTTAAAACATATTTGGCACTTAGCACTAACAACATTACTTTCAGATTCTTCTGTTATAACAAAAAACTTTTCATTTAAGATAAGAGAAACCGACTCTGTCGAAGACATTTTCGTAAATAAAATTAAGAATTTGCTCACAAGTGCATTCTATATTTAATAACTTTTTTTAGTTGGTGGAGTGAGATTTTCACCACCCCCTTTTCTCTGAATTCGTATAATCTTATAGATTAAAACTTGAAATTACAGAAACGAAAACCGGATGTAAATACAATAAGCAAGTTTCATAATCCATTTACCTGCCCTATACCGAAAATAATAAAATAAACATTAAAATAAAAATGAATACAAAATAGGTAATTTATTTGCCCTATATTAAATAGCACTTGGAAAAACCGATGAGTAGTAGCACAACAAAACATTTCTTGTAGTCTGGCAAATCTATTTTAAATATTTGTATTCAAAATGGATTTCTACGAAATTTTTCGTTTGAAATGCACAATACAAAATGGATTTTCAAAACCCATTTGAAATACAAAATAGAAAATGCCATTTTGTATTTTTATTTCCTTCTATGAGTTCTAATATTTTATACTGAAATTTATGTAAAAACTTTACATTGATGTCTTAACATTTGGTTTTTTTTATTTTATTTCATCTTAATTTATTTAAAATCGGTTTTAATTACTAAGGTATCGTAAAATTTATAAACTTTTTTAATATTTACTCTCATTATCTATTTGATACATGATTATTAGAATTTTATATGTTATAGATAAATTATACTATTTTGATTCTTTGAATATCTCTTATATGTACTTGTATATTTTAATTTCTCATTTTGTTTTATTTTTTTCTTTTCAGGTATTGAGAAGAAGACGATTATGAATTATCCCAAATTAACTACATTTGCACTCTGCCTTGGAATGAGAATATATTTTCCTTTTCTCTATTTTTATTCATTTTCTTTATATGTACTTAATTGAAATAGCATAGTAACTTATATCATCTCAAATCCCCCAATTAAAATTTTTGAATCAATCATATTTTCATATTTGATTAAAAAATTATAATTTCTATTCCAATTTACCACATTTATAACTGTTAAATAACTTTGTTTCATACTTTTTATCTTTCTATGTCCTATTATATTTTAATAAATTTTATACAAATTTCTTTGTTCTATATTTCATATTATAATCTGTTTATATATTATGTACTTGCTTGTAAATAATTATTCATGTACCATGAACACCAAAAAAAAATTAATTTCTCTAAGATCATCCCTTGGAAAAATCTTTTATGAAAATTATTCAAACTGTTTATTCATATCAATTTTAATTCTAATGATTTAAAATTTAACTGGATTGCCTTAATGTTTATTCTATAAACATCACCCTATCAAAAACAAAAAACTATATACACCTAAAATTACTATTTACAACATAACATTTATTTACAAGATTGTTCTCAATATCATCTAACCTTTTATATCACATTCATTCCTCCTTCTTAACATTTATTCAAATATAATTTATTTTTATAATTTTATAATTGTTCCTCCTTTTTTATGAAATGTTCTTATACATTTAATTTTCTGATAAATCTAATACTTTACCCCTTTCCTGATATTTCCAAATATACCTAATACTACCTCTAAATTTACATTTCTTCCCCCTTTCTTGATATTTATAAATAGACAATTTTTCTCGAAGTGCTTGTTTTATCTCCCCCAAGAAATCACTACAGAACTGCTTATGATCCACTGACAAATTTTGCTCTTCTCTGTTACATAACCATAGTAACGAATGTCCTGCTAACATATTTCTAATCAACTTCTTAACTAGTTGTAACTTTGCTTCTCTCATTTCACAATCTGACTTTTCTGTGGTTTCTTCATTTTGCTTTTTAATATCTTCTTTAATTGTTTGTATAATACTATGTCTTTCAGTTTTCTCTGTTCTTGAAAAAATTTCAAATCGAGATTCTATAATCTCTTCTCCTATATTCCTATTATCCATTTTTGTAATATTAATTTGTATATTACATGTCATAAGCGGCTCAGCCTGATTTATTACTACTCTAGCTTCCCTAGAAGTATTTTCACTTTCTTTATTATCCATTTTTTCATCATTCTCTTCCAATTTCTCTTTAAATTCCTTATTTATATCTTCTCTCATATCTTCTTTTATTTCATCCAATATTTCGTTAGTCTCATTCAATTTCTTATTGTTCTCTTCAAATTTCTCTTCAAATTCCATATTTGTATTTTCTTTTATATCTTCTGTGATTTCATTCAATCTTTCATTAGTCTCATCCAGTTCTTTATTGATTTCCTCTGGTTTATTATTCATATCTTCTTTTACTTCATCTAATCCTTCATTATTTTCTTCTAGTTTGTTATTTACATCTTCCTTTTTTATATCTTCTTTCATATCTTCTTCTCTTTCATCCAATGTTTCATTATTTTCTTTAAAATTTTTACTATCTTCTTCCATCTCCTCCAATAGTTTGTTAGTCTTATCCAATTTTTTATTATTCTCTTCCAGTTTCTCTTCATTAATTTGCTCTTGTAATCGTATTTGTCTTATTTCTTTTTTCATAATTTCAGTTTGTTTGTTGACTTCTTGCTCAATTTCTTCAGGTAAATTTTCTTTACTTGATTTCTCTACTTCTGTTACTCTAATTTCCAAAACTTTTTCAATTTCCCCCCTAATTTTCATTCCTGTGTCCTGTATTTCAGTCCTTAATTTTATGTTTTGCTGTTCGATCTTCTTGTCACAATCTTTTTTAATAATTTTTACTTCTTCCCTGATCTTCAAATTGTCCTCTTTTATATTGTTCATTTCATTTCTACCATTATTATCATGATTTCTATTCCACCTGTCTCCTGTGCTTCTATATCTATCAAAATTATTATTGTTTATATTACAATTTCTACTATTCCTATTGTCAAATTCCCTATTGTCATTCCTATAACCATTTCCTCTAATTTCTCTCCTATTAAAATTACTATATCCCCTATTAAATTCCCTATTCCTATCATTGAATCTGTCATTACCATAATTCCTATTTTCATCCCTATTTCTATCATTAAATCTATTAACCCAATTATTTCTATTTTCATATCTATTCCTTCCATTACCTCTTTCATTCCCACTGTTTCTGTTCTCACTCATCAAACTTCTCTCTAATCTCTGTAGATAATTTGATAGATTTTCCATAGTTTTAATGTTATGTAAAGCTATTGTTTCTGCTACTTTGTGATTAAATTGTCTCGCAATGTACAAAACTATATCATCTTCCCTCATTTTTGGTTCTAAATATTGCGCATTATTATAAAGTTGCATTGCATATGCATTAAAATTTCTTCCTTTATTGTAGTCAAACTTTCCAAAATACAATTTTTCCCTAAATGTCGACTGTTGTATTTCTCCCCAGAAATATTTACAAAATTGCTCTTCGAAATCTTTTATAGAAAAAAATTGGTTTTCTTTATTACAATACCATAGTAAAGGATGTCCTGTTAGCATATTATGGATCAACAATTTTTGTTCCGAGAAGTCACTTATATACTTTATTTCACTTTTTACAATATTTACAAATACTTTTGGATGTATGTGGTTTATGTTTCCATCAAATTTAATTCCAGCATTGTTATAGTGTGACATAATATTAGGAAGAAATCCCCATACATTTCCTCTTACGTTATTATCCATAATTATAATTTAAATTCCCAGATAAATACAAATAATGTGAAAATTTTATATGAATACCTTTATACCAATAAATATTTTACAAGCAAATACCTGTTTATTATTATTAGTTATAAATAACCCAGAATCACACAAACAAATAAAAATAAAAAAATATTACCAAACCAAGTTTTCTAGAGTTTTGTTTTGATATGCGAAAATTTTTTAAATATTGATTCTTTTAAAAGGCTCTAGTTTTGATTATTTAGAGCCCCACGTTGGGCGCCAAAATTTATAACATATATGCGAAAATACATATATATTATAACTTATATGAAAATACCTTGAAAATTTTTATTTTAATATAGATGTGGATAAGGTAAGATTCAACTTAATTTCTTTTATTTTAATGATTGTTACTTTAACATAAGTTCTTATCTATTCTCTTTCTAAGGGTCAGAGTTCAAAAAATCTCAACTAATAAATGGATTCAAATTTAACTGATATTGAAAATTTCTAAAAAAAATTAATAAAATTCAACAATTATATACCAAATTATGTTTTTGTATTATAATTCCAATTTAACCTTAACCTCACTTTTTCTTATTGTTTTGTGCGCATAGACACATTACCTTCAAATTTCAAACATCGTTAAATCAAGGGTTGTGAAAAATTCTGAATTTTGTAATCAATAAATCAAATTAAACTTATTAAAGAATGTAAAAACAACTTGTTTAAACAGTGAAACAGTGTACAAGTGAAATCAAATGTTCATCAACTACAGAAAAATCAAACACAGGAATGTTCTTTATTTTTTAAAAAAATTGGAAATAGATACCGTGTTTTGAAGCTTTGGTATTCTCTCTGGACAAACTAAGGTACAGGCTATCATTTCCTATTGGAATCCAACCATTTCCCAGGAACATCAATGATATACGGACACTTTATAGATGTAGACGAATAAATTTGCTTCTCATCCGGAAATAATTTGCTCTTGCATCAAATGGTGAGTAAACTAATACTCTCTTTCTTATTAGAAACCAGTTTTACTTTAGTTAAATTACTCAGGAAGCATTCATATAACTAAACTGCTCAGCACACCATTCCTAACATTTATTTCTCCATATATATGAACTTTAATTCTTACCAGTGGCTATCAGGAGTTGTTTTGTGGCTTTGTTAACACTTTTTACTACTTTTATACTTTCTTTAATAAGTATTTAAATAAAAAAATCGAAATTTTAACGGAGCCAAATTTATTACATGTTCTCACTTCAAAAGCCCAAAAACAAGAGAAAGATTCAGAAAATCAACAATTTAACAACTGAATCCCCAAACAATCTTACACTATCATTATTATGTTCTATTCGCCTACTAAATTATTGATCAAATACAATTACTAAAAATCTAATACCTAATTCCTTATTTACATTTTAATACAATAGACATTCTTTTAAAATTTGCTAAACTTTTGATGAGTTGTTAATTTTATAATATCTTTCGCCTACTAATTCTTTGTCAAATCAAATTACTAAAAATCTAATACTCAACTCATTATTTACATTTAATACAATAATCATTCTTTTAAAATCTGCTATACTTTAAATGAAATGTTAATTTTATAATATCTTATCTACAATATAATCTAATGTCTTTCTATTTTCAGAATTTTTTATTTGGAAATTAAACTAATAACAAATCACAATATGTCTTGAGAACAAACATTGTCTATTCTAAAAGTAAGTACAAACTTTTTTATTTCCTTCTATGAGTTCTAATATTTTATACTGAAATTTATGTAAAAACTTTACATTGATGTCTTAACATTTGGTTTTTTTTATTTCATTTCATCTTAATTTATTTAAAATCGGTTTTAATTACTAAGGTATCGTAAAATTTATAAACTTTTTTAATATTTACTCTCATTATCTATTTGATACATGATTATTAGAATTTTATATGTTATAGATAAATTATACTATTTTGATTCTTTGAATATCTCTTATATGTACTTGTATATTTTAATTTCTCATTTTGTTTTATTTTTTTCTTTTCAGGTATTGAGAAGAAGACGATTATGAATTATCCCAAATTAACTACATTTGCACTCTGCCTTGGAATGAGAATATATTTTCCTTTTCTCTATTTTTATTAATTTTCTTTATATGTACTTAATTGAAATAGCATAGTAACTTATATCATCTCAATATATATAACATATGTAACTTGCTTATATAAGTCACTATGCTATAAAATACTCTTTACCTTAAATTTAATTTTAAATTTTGATAGAAATATTAAGTAGGTAAGAATTAAATTAATTTCTTTATTTTCCAATATTATTATTTTGAAATATGCTCCAGGCTGTTCTCCTATATCAGGGTCAGAGTTCAAAATATTCAAATAATCAATAGATTCAAAATCAACTAATATAAAACTTTCAACAAAATGATTTTAAAACTTCACTATCATATACCAAATTACGTTTTCTGCGAAATCCCTCTATGTTGAGCTTTACCTTACTTTTTCTTTAATACTGTTGACAGTTTATAACTACAATTTTCAACCCCAGATGTAATTGAATCCAATGAAATGAAAAATTCTGAATTTTGTAACTATTAAATCAACTTAAACTTATCGACTAGTGATAAATAACTTATTTAAACAGTGATACAGTGAAATTAAATGTTCATTATATACATACAAATCAAACAACAGAAAAGTTCTTTATTGATAATAATGGGAAAGTGATACCGTTTTTTATGAAGATCTTGTTTTCTCTTCGGTCTGCTAAGCCTTAGGATCCCCTTTTCAATAACAGGCCTATGTTTCCCAGAACAGCAATGATATAAAGAACTTTGGAAATTTTGACTCACTTAGATTTCTTCTAATCACTACACAATCAGCTAGTACATCCAAAGGTTAGTACAATAATGCTATTCTTTCTTGTTAGAAACTGGAGTATCTTTCTTTAAATCAATTCAGGAGGCATTTATAACGATTAACTACTCAGCAACAATTTTAACCATTTATTCTTTCATAAAATTAAACTTTACTTCTTACCAGCTATTATCAATACCTTCCTGGACGTTTTGTTATCACTTTTGACTACTTTTAGACTTTCTTTTATCAGTATTTTAATAAAAAATCTCAATTTTAACGGAGCAAATTTTATTACGTCCTCTCCCCTTTAATGCCAAAAAACAAGAGAGAGATTCAGAAATCAACAATCAAACAACTGAATCTCCAAACAAACTAAAACTATACAATCATATTACCTAGTTGCCTACTACTTTTTTTTAAATGAAATTACAAACAATCTAATTTTTAATACATTATTCTAATTGAACAAAATAATCATTCCTTTTTTTTACAATTTGCTTTAACTATAAACTAATATTTTTACATTTTCAGAATTTTTCATTTGGGAATTAAACTATAATAAATTACAATATGGCTTGAAAAACAAAGATTATGTGTTTTGAAAGTAAGTAAACATTTTTTAATATTTCTATTATGCATTCTCATATTTTGTCATTTCATTTTCTAATTTTACTTT
The DNA here is from genome assembly GCA_964028335.1 of Altica lythri. NCBI lineage: Eukaryota > Metazoa > Arthropoda > Insecta > Coleoptera > Chrysomelidae > Altica > Altica lythri. The sequence continues at coordinate 16,132 of CAXIIO010000795.1, forward strand.
ATACTAACTCATTTAAGATTAATTTTTAATTACTAAAGTATTGGAAACTTTATAAACTTTTAAATATTTACTTTTCTTATTTATCTAATTCATGATTATTGAAACTTTATATCGTATAGATTAAACTATTTTGAATCTTTAAATAAATATCTCTTCGATGGATTTGTATATTTTTCTTTCTTATTTTATTTTAGTTTTCTTTTTTAGGAATTATGAAGAAGATGATGATAAATTATACCAATGTTCCTGCATTTGCACTCTGCCTTGTAATAAAAATATTTTCCTTTCTCTATTTCCCATAAGATTTTCATTATATGTTCTTATTTAATATAGCATAGTAACTCATATCATCTCAAATCCCCCAATTAAAATTTTTTGAATCAATCACATGTTCATATTTGATTAAAAAATTATAATTTCTCTGTCCAATTTAATAATTCTACAACTGTCAAGTAACTTTGCTTTATACCTTATATTTTTAATAATTTCTATTTTATCCATAATTTATTTTATAAGAGATTCTATTTTATTTTAATAAAATTTACACAAATTTCTTTGTTCTATATTTTATTTTATAAACTGTCCATTTGATGTACTTGCTTGTAAATGATTATTCATGTTCAAAGACCATATATCAATAAAAAAAATTAATTTATCTCATATTCCCTTCTAAAAATATCTTTTACCAAGAATATTCAGACTGATTATTCATACCAGTTTTAATTCTAGTATCATATCATTCAATGAATTGTTTTAATGTTTATTCTATAAACATCCCTATCTTTTTTAATAAAAAAAAACTATGTACACCTAAAACTACTATTTACAACATAATATTTATTTACAAAATTGCTTTAAATATCATCTATCTAACATCTTTATAATTTTTTTTTTTTTTAATTCTTTTAATCTCAAATTCCTTCCCCCTTTCTAACATTCATTCAAATATAATTTATTTTTCTACTTTTAAACTTGTTCCCCCTTATTTAATATATTTTCTTATACATCTAACCTTATAATAAATCTAAATACCTTACCTCTTTCCTGATAATTCCAAATATACCTAAAACCTATTATAGATTTAAATTTCTTCCCCCTTTCTTGATATTTACAAATGTACACTTTTTCTCTGTCGTTAACTGTTTTGTAGTGCATTATTATTTGAATTTCTTCTATTTGTTCTGGCTTATTTTGTTTATCAGTATCACTTAGCAATATATCATTGTATTCAACTTTTTTAATTATTTTATTTTCACACTTTTCTACTTGTTTTGCTTTTTATCCATCTACAAATTTCTTAATAGTCTTCTTCCTTTCTTTATCTATTTGATTTGTGTTTTTCTCCGTGCTCTTCAAATCCTCTTGTTTTATATTATTAATTTCTCTACTAAATATTTTAGTATTTTCTTTTATTTCCTCCAATCTTTTATTTGTTTGATCCATTTTATCATTATTCTCTTGAAATTTTCCTTCTAATTCCATATTTATATGTTCCCTCATATCTTCGTTTATTTCTTCAAATCTTTCTTTAGTCTGATTCAATTTTTTATTCTTCTCTTCAAATTTCTCTTAAATTGTTTCATTCATATTCATAATATTTTTATCCATGGTCATTATAATACTTTTATTCATTTCGTCAAACTTCTTATCCAAGTCTTTCATAATATCCTCTTTCTTTTTATCCAGTTTTTCATTATTCTCTTCAAATTTTTCTTCAAATTCCTTATTTATAAATTTTTTAATACCTTCTGTCATTTCATCCAATCTTTCATTAGTCTCATCCAATTCTTTATTGTTTTCCTCTGGTTTATTATTCATATCTTTTTTTACTTCATCTAATCCTTCATTATTTTCTTCTAGTTTGTTATTCACATCTTCCTTTTTTGTATCTTCTTTCATATCTTCTTCTCTTTCATCCAATGTTTCATTATTTTCTTTAATACTACTTATTTCCTTTTTAAACATATTATTATCTTTTTTTAATTTGATCCAACTTTTTATTATTTTCTTCAAATTTCTTATCTATTTTTTTATCCTGCTGATCAAATTTCTTATTCATTTCTTTTTTTATATCTTTTTTAATATCTTCCCTCATCTTCACATTATTTTCTTTTATATCTTTACTCATATTCATCATGAAACTGTTTGAATCAGCTCTTCCACTCGATAATCTCCTGCTCCTAACACTCTCTCCTCATGTACTTGTACCGCTACACTCTCAACCTCAATCTCTCCTCCATCACTACTCTCACTATCCTCTCCTACTACCTTACCATCTCTCAATCTCATTTTTCCATCCATATATACAATTTAAAATTCACAGAGATAAATATAACTAATGTTAAAATTTTTTATTTAAAATACCTTTATATTAATAAAAATTTACCAAGCAAATGACTTTTAATTAAATTTCCTTCTGATTAATCAGAATCAAACAAATAAATCAAAAAAAAATTTACCAAACAAAGTTTTCTTGACTCGTGTTTAGAATATCAGAAAAATTCTCAAGTTTTTTATTATTTAAATAGGCTCTAGTTTTGATTATTTAGAGCCCCAAGTTGGGCGCCAAAATTTATAACATATATGATAACTAGTGTTCTATTATTATAGTATTAATATAGTCATCTATAAGTTACCATGTTATAAAGTACTTCTTACCTTGAATTTTTTTTTTTTTATTTTAATATAGATGTGAAGAAGGTAAGATTCAAGTTAATTTCTTTTATTTTAATGATTATTACTTTAACATATGTTCTTATCTATTCTCTTTCTGAGGGTCAGAGTTCAAAAAATCTCAACTAATAAATGGATTCAACTTTAACTAATATTGCAAATTTCAACTAAACGTTTATAAAATTCAACAATCATATACCAAATGATGTTTTCAGAACAGCGATTCTATTTTGACCTTAACCTTACTTTTTCTTATTGTGTTGTGCGCTTTACACATTACTTTTAAAAAAAAACAAATATAGTTAAATCAAATGTTATGAAAACTTCTGAATTTTGTAAACAATAAATCAAATTAAACTTATCTAAGAATGAAAAATAACTTATTTAAACAGTGAAACAGTGTACAAGTGAAATTAAATGTTCATCAAATACAGAAAAATCAAACACAGGAATGTTCTTTATTTTTAAAAAAAATTTAAAATTGATACCGTGTTCTGAAGCTTTTGTATTCTCTCTGGACAAACTAAGGCACAGGCTATCCTTTCCAATTGGAATCCACCATTTCCCAGGACATCAATGATATACGGACACTTTATAGATTTAGACGAATAAATTTGCTTCTCATCCGGAAATAATCTGCTCTTGCATCAAATGGTGAGTAAACTAATACTCTCTTTCTTATTAGAAACTAGTTTTACTTTCGTTAAATTAACTCTGGAAGCATTTATAACGATTAACTACTCAGCAACAATTTTAACCATTTATTCTTTCATAAAATTAAACTTTACTTCTTACCAGCTATTATCAATACTGTAACACTTATGGGGGCTTTTTACACAATTTTATTTACAAAATTGTTAAGATACACTGAACTCTGCTGGATAACGTCTAACTACTTGACAATACAATGAACTTTTGTGAACACTTGACTCGAACTGACGTAAACTGCCCATGCATCCCCTTATATACAACATTATTTAATCTAGTCAGTGTGTTTAGAAGTTTCTAGAATTTTCTAGAAACATTATTTAAAATGGTCAGTTGATTTTTTTACAAACTTCTAAAAATCAACTGTCAACAACAATCTTTCAAATTAAGGTCCCTTCCTTTACGGTTATCCCGTTACACTGCCCCCTCCTTAGATTCATTCCTCCTGGAATGTTATTTCCTACATCGGAATCCCGCACACTCCCTGAGCCAGCCAAACCATCTTCTTGGAGTTGCTGCGCATCTCCACTGTGGTTTCCCTGATAAGGCGCCAAACGATCATGATGGACCACGACGGGTTTCCCTCTGGGAATTTTCACGATCCGATAAATGACATCGTTAATCTTCTTCTTGATGGTGTAAGGACCTTCCCAGTTCTTTTGTAATTTGGGACAAATACCTCGACGCCGTCGGGGGTTATAGAGTTAGACTAAATCTCCAACTTGGTAACTCTTTTCCATTGTCCGTGTGTCATAGTACCTCTTCATCCGATCACTAGATAATTGTAGTTTTCCACGCACCAGGTTGTGTATATTTTCCATTCGATTCTGAAGGTCGGTGACATATTGTTCACGTGCCATTTCTTCACCAGGTTTACAACCAAACACCAAGTCACATGGTAGCCTCATTTCTCTACCGAACAGGACCTTCGCAGGCGTTTGGCCAGTTGATTCGTTGATGGCCGATCGAATTGCCATTAGAAATAGTGAAATATGTCGATCCCAATCCCTCTGACAATCTGACACCACTTTTGACAGATAGTTGGTTATAGTCCGGTTCATTCGTTCCACCATTCCATCATACTGAGGGTGCATAGCTGTGGTTCTCGTTTTGTGGATGCCTAATCTTTGGCAAACTTCTTGAAACAGCTTGCTCTCAAAATTTCTTCCTTGGTCTGAATGTAATTCTAATGGTACCCCAAATCGGCTTACGAATTCTTCAACCAATATATCTGCTAAAGTGGTAGCTTCCTGATTGGGAACTGCATATGCTTTAACCCATTTAGTGAAGTAGTCCATTACAACAAAGATGTACTTGTTTCCTACATCGGTCTGTGTAAGTGGCCCCAATACATCTACTGCGATTCTTTCAAAAGGACTTCCAACCAGGTATTGCTGCATTTCCGCCTTCGGTTTTCGATGCGGACCGTTACTGGCAGCACATGTAGTGCATTTACGACACCAATCTTTAACATCATTAGTGCAATTTACCCAGTAAAATCTATCTCGGATCTTTTGCAGCGTTTTCGTGATACCCAGATGTCCTCCAGAACTATCATTATGCATCTGTTTTAAAATTTCCGGTACAGCATTTCTTGGGACCACTATTTGTTTCCTTGTTTCTGTGCCCTCGGAATTTTCTACAAGTCTTTTAACGAGCCCTCCGTCCAAAATTAAAGAGTTCCATTGGGACCAGTATGCTTTTAAAGCAGGAGAGGATGAGGATATCTCCCTCCACAACGGACGACGGTCCATTCTCTTCCACTCCCTAATCTTTCTCAGAACGGGATCGTTTTCTTGTTGCTCCTCCAGCATAGAGCTCTCGTCTTCTGGCACAACCTTAACTATGGCAAGTTTTTCCTCGTTCTGCTCCATACGGGTACAATGGGGGCAATCAGGTCGACATGGTCTTCTGGAAAGTGCATCAGCATTACGATGTCTGGTTCTAGGTCTGTGCTCGATTTTAACATGATATTCCTGCAGTTTTTCGAGCCATCTTGCTATCTGTCCTTCTGGGTTCCTAAAGCTAAGTAGCCACTTTAAACTAGCATGGTCTGTTCTGATCAGGAATTTTCTGCCATACAGATATTTATAAAAGTGTTCGACGGATTTTACAACTGCTAACAGTTCCCTCCGAGTTACACAGTAGTTCTTTTCAGCTTTCGATAAAATTTTGCTGAAGTAACCAACCACTCTTTCCTTACCGTCTTGTAGCTGTGACAAGACGGCTCCAATTCCCACATTGCTGGCGTCGGTGTCCAGAATAAGCTTACCATCAGGAAGTGGATAAGCAAGAACAGCTGCTGACGTAAGCTGTTTCTTCAATATTTCAAACGCCTTTTGACATTCCTGATCCCAACAGAAGGACTTATCTTGTTCTGTCAAACGTGTCAAGGGTTTGGCGATGTCTCCAAAATTCTTGACATATCGTCGGTAATAGGAACAAAGACCCAAGAAACTCCGGAGCTGATGTTTGTCGATAGGGATTGGCCATTCCTGAACGGCTTGTATCTTAGCGGGGTCAACAGCAACGCCATCCTTGCTTACGTTATGTCCTAAATAGTTGACCTGTCTCTGGAACAAGTGGCATTTCTTAACATTTAATGTTAGATTAGCGTTCTGTAATCTTTTAAAAACTTCTTCCAGGTTAGATAAATGTTCCTTAAAGGTCTTACCCATTATGATGATGTTGTCTAGATAAACTAGACAAGTTTCCTATGACAAACCCCGCAGGATGTTCTCCATTAGTCGTTCAAACGTCGCAGGAGCATTACAGAGGCCAAATGGAAGGACCGTGAATTGCCATAACCCTGATCCACTGGTAAAGGCAGTCTTTTCTTTGTCTGCAGGATTCATTTTAACTTGCCAGTATCCGCTTTTAAGGTCCAAGGTAGAAAACAGAGTAGAACCCGCCAAAGCGTCGAGGGCATCATCAATCCTTGGCAGAGGATAACTGTCCTTCTTAATGACATCATTTAGCTTTCGATAGTCGACACAAAACCGCATTGATCCGTCTTTTTTTCTCACTAATACCACAGAAGAAGCCCACGGACTATTGGATGGTTCGACTATGCCATTTTGAATCATTTCTTTAAGGGCTCTGTCTGCTTCTTCCTTTTTAACTTGAGGCATCCTTCGGGGTACCTGTCGAATCGGACGTGCATCACCAGTGTCAATTCTATGTTGTACAACATCAGTTCTTCCCAGTTTACTTTTAGAACCAAATACAGGTCTATACCGGTACAGTAGATCTCTTACCTGTTTCTTTTCTAATTTTGACAAAGAGGGGTCTAATTTTGTCATTAATTGTTCAATTTCGTTGGTCTCATCTGTTTCCGTAACATTTATCTTGTGAATTATGGCCATTACCGGTTCTAAACTTCCCATTTCCGTGTCCTTTCGGAGAAGAACTGGATGATCGTTCAAGTTGATAACTCGGATGGGTACCTCTTTGGCGGATCTAACAAGAGTCTTACCCACAAGAAGTCCTTTTCCCAATTCAAGGTATGGTTCTTTGGCTCTATCATGGCTGGGGCACCATCTGGCTCCAGTCCATCCAACCGCGCTGTGACGACACATTCGCAGCTTGCCGGAAGTTCGATATCATCGATTAGCTTAATCGAGGCATTGTCAACTTGTTTTCGGTGCAGGAATATTTCTTTATTACCAGTACGAAGGATACGTTGGCGAAGATCCAAATGAAAACCACAGTGGAGCATAACATCCATGCCCAGAACAACATCTTCATCAACGTCAGCCACCAGCACTGAGTGAACAAGAGAGGTTGAACCAAACTGTAGCGTCACCTGTATCTCACCGTAGACTCTAGCAGAATCTCCGGTAGCGGTACGCAGTCTTCAACTGGTAGGCCACATCTTCTTTCGCATAATGATGGATGGTCGAACGATAGTTTTTGTAGCTCCAGTGTCTACCAGCATGCTAAAGTTCTTCCCCTCAATGAGGCCATCTACATATAAGCTGTCCACGTGATGTCGCAGAGTTGCCAATTTAATGGTGTGAGGGGCTTCGGGAATGTTTGGGGTCGATTTCGCCCTCCAGGAGTCGACCCGTTCTAGTTTTCCTGCTGCTGGGGTACTTCAGCAGAAGATTTTTCTTTTTGGGCGCAAGTATTTCTTATATGGCCTAGTTCTCCGCAGTTCCAGCATCTCACTGGGCGCCTTCTTTTTGGAGATAACTTCATTAATCTCTCTACTACCGCTTCAACGTCGCTAACGGAATGAACGGCATAGTCGTAGTTACCGGTGATTTCCCTTAGTCGAGCAACTCCACGTGAGGCCTCCGTCGCCGCCTCAAACTCCAGGGCAATGGTCAAAACGTCCACAAGAGTCTTCGGCCGCGCCAATCGTACAGCGCGCTGCAACTCGACGTCTCGAAGACCATCGGTGAAGGTTTGGACTGCCAGACACTCCAGGACATCCTCCGCTGCATTTGAATACGCAAGTCGTACCATTCTTGCTACATCAGCTTCAAATTCCTGGATAGTTTCTCCATTTTTCTGTTTTCGGCTCTTTAACTGCATTCGGTACACCGGTTGTAGATGAGTTTGACCATAACGCATCTCTAGACGATTCACCAATAACTCGAAGTTGTCAGCTTCATCCGGTGTCAATGATTGCAAGACGTCTAAAGCTTCGCCTCGCAGAGCTACGGTTAGGGACAATGCTTTCTCCTGGGATGACCATTCATTAGCTCTGGCCGCTGCGTCGAATTGTTTCAGGTAATTTGGCCAGGAAGTCCTCCCGTCGAAGGTCGGGGGTTTCATCGTAGTTCGTACTTGGGTCGTCTCCCCGTTTCCTCGTCGGTCGATGTCTACGTGGCAGGTTTCCATCGTTTCTGCATCTCCGTCGCCGTGGTGGATGGGCTGGTTTCGACGACCAGCTTCCTGTTCTCGTTGAAGCTTCCTTATTTCGGACTGCATTTGTTGGTTGATCTCATCTCGCAAGTTGGATATTTGGTGATTCTGCTCGTCTCGCAAGTTGGCCACTTGGTGATTCTGCTCGTCTCGCATGTTGGCTACTTGCTGGTTCAAGTTGTCCACTTGCTGATTCAAGTTGGTCACTTGCTGATTTTGCTCGTCTCGCAAGTTGCATATTTCGGAGCGCAAATGCGATATTTGCTGGGAGAAGGAACTGGATAACTCTTCTGGTAGGGTAGACATCCGTTGTGATAGCTGGGACACCTCTTTGCGCTGGCTTCTTATCTGACTGGATAGCTCCTCTTGCTGGCTCGTCATTCGTTGGGACAGCTGGGACATATCTTCGCGCTGGCTCTTCATCTGACTGGATAGCTCCTCTTGCTGGTTCGTCATTCTTTGTGATAGCTGGGACATATCTTCGCGCTGGCTGCTTATCTGACTGGACAACAGGGACAGTTTTTGCGTCTGTTCCTCTTGCTGGCTCTTCATCTGACTGGATAATTGGGCCAGTTGTTGGGCTAGTTCAGAATTCGCTTTTTGATTTGGGTCTTCAAACTCCACAGCGTCAGGGTCTAAATTATTAGCTAGGTAGTATTCACGGAGCCTAGTCAACAATACGGATTTAGTCCCAGTAGTTTCCAATTCCAATTCTTCGAGCTCTTTTCTGAGCTCAGCCACCAATAGTTCATTTATTTTCTTTCCAGGCATTCTTGTATCTTCACCCCACACCTGACACCAATTTGAAACACTTATGGGGGCTTTTTACACAATTTTATTTACAAAATTGTTAAGATACACTGAACTCTGCTGGATAACGTCTAACTACTTGACAATACAATGAACTCTTGTGAACACTTGACTCGAACTGACGTAAACTGCCCATGCATCCCCTTATATACAACATTATTTAATCTAGTCAGTGTGTTTAGAAGTTTCTAGAATTTTCTAGAAACATTATTTAAAATGGTCAGTTGATTTTTTTACAAACTTCTAAAAATCAACTGTCAACAACAATCTTTCTAATTTAAGGTCCCTTCCTTTACGGTTATCCCGTTACAATGCCTTCCTGGACGTTTTGTTATCACTTTTGACTACTTTTAGACTTTCTTTTATCAGTATTTTAATAAAAAATCTCAATTTTAACGGAGCAAATTTTATTACGTCCTCTCCCCTTTAATGCCAAAAAACAAGAGAGAGATTCAGAAATCAACAATCAAACAACTGAATCTCCAAACAAACTAAAACTATACAATCATATTACCTAGTTGCCTACTACTTTTTTTTAAATGAAATTACAAACAATCTAATTTTTAATACATTATTCTAAGTGAACAAAATAAGCATTCCTGTTTTTTACAATTTGCTTTAACTATAAACTAATATTTTTACATTTTCAGAATTTTTCATTTGGGAATTAAACTATAATAAATTACAATATGGCTTGAAAAACAAAGATTATGTGTTTTGAAAGTAAGTAAAATTTTTTTAATATTTCTATTATGCATTCTCATATTTTGTCATTTCATTTTCTAATTTTACTTTATACTAACTTATTTAAGATTAATTTTTAATTACTAAAGTATTGGAAACTTTATAAACTTTTAAATATTTACTTTTCTTATTTATCTAATTCATGATTATTGAAACTTTATATCGTATAGATTAAACTATTTTGAATCTTTAAATAAATATCTCTTCGATGGATTTGTATATTTTTCTTTCTTATTTTATTTTATTTTTCTTTTTTAGGAATTATGAAGAAGATGATGATAAATTATACCAATGTTCCTGCATTTGCACTCTGCCTTGTAATAAAAATATTTTCCTTTTTCTATTTCCCATAAGATTTTCATTATATGTTCTTATTTAATATAGCATAGTAACTCATATCATCTCAATATATATATATATATATATATATATATATATATATATATATATATATATATATATATATATATATATATATATTGTTATGGTATTCAATAGTTGGTCTTTATATGTAATATAAGTGTAATTAAGACTAACTAGATATTAGAATTGAATAATCAATTTATGCAAATTATCAAGGAATCATAAATAAAAAAAAATTTGGGTTGCGAGGTTTCTAGGGGGATAAAAAAAAAAAAAAAATTATTGATAGAATGTCAGAGAATTTTGGAGAGAAAAGTCAGAGAAAAAGTTTAGGGAATTATATAGAATTTTAAAAATTTAAAAACCATTATAAAGTAAATATAATAATAATAGAAATTGAAAATGAAGATAAATACTGAATGTTAATGAATATAAATATAAAAATTATAAAAGAAGATTAATGTATGAATAGAATGTTATAATAACTATATGGTAGAGTTAAATATGGAATAAAATGGATATATATAGAGAAGATTAATTGGATATTTGCATAGATTGGATTTTCAAAATAAAATAAGCATAGTTTATAAAGATAAGTATTTCTGGTATAGTTTGTTATCAGCTGGTAATAGAGGTGTATTAGAAATAGTTATTCGGGGATTTTAGGAAAAGAGGGCAAAATTTCATTTAAAATTAATTAGTGTTAAGTTTATGACAGGATAAATGATGAATGTTATATTGTTTTTTAAAGTGTTGTAAAGAATTAATATATTTATATATTAAATGATGTTAAAATTGAGATGGACTTTTTAGTTTAATATTATCGAAGAACCCAACCTTGAAGAGTCACAAGAATACAATTATATGAGTATAGAGATCATAACAATATATATATATATATATATATATAAAGTGGGTTGTATTGGGGTGAACGGCAAACGAAAAGTGTACTCTTTTAAGTATTTATTACTTTCCAAGCTTTCGTGAATGTATATTCACATCATCAGGGAAGCTACAAAATTAAAACGTGGTTGAAACCTTGTCTTATATAAAAAGTGTTATAAAAAGCTTACTTACACTTAATGAGATTATCTCGTCTATGATTGTTATACAAGAATAAAAATAGGAACAAAACATTGATACACTTAAAATTTCAATAAAATTAGGACATTACTATAAATTAAGACATTAAACTCTTAGATTTTTTTAAAATTTTTACAGGTTAACCGATCATTTTATGTTCGACGTCGTTTGTCAAATATGTCTATTTCCGCTTCAACACTGACAGGCAAGGTTACACCACAGAACCAGAGAGTGGGAGAATTTCAACAGGTGGTCTTGATTCATTAAGGTATTCGTGTAAAGTAATTTAATTTATGTTTGTTGAAATTTTCTTTTCCCACTTTCTATTTTTGGGTGGAACATCCTATTTGAGGATGTCTCTTCCCGGCATGGACAAGAGGAAAGAATTTAAGAGAGATTATATGGTTAATAAGGCCATTCAGTAATCTCCCCTGGACAGAATACAGGCTAATGAGACCTACTGTCATTTTTCTCCCTCTTACCCCTGTCACAACGAGAAATCCTCAAGAAGTGTTCTTTTGTGCGGTTGTTAGGAAACAAACTTAAGAATTTTCATCCCTAGTGCAGGAAAGGGGAAAAAACTCAGGGTGTGACTTGTAGGTTAATGGGGCCATTAAGTCACTACTCTGAAGATAGGTTATTGGCTAATGAGACCTTCTGTCTTTTTTTCTCCTTTGTCCTTTCACCCGGGAGGAAACCTTACATAGAACTGAAGATAGCTATGTTACGCCTATGGTGGAAATAACTTAAAAGAGATGTAATTTTTCGTTTGGTAGTTACTAATTTAATGTGACATAAGACTGAAGGTGTAATTTCTAAAGACTAGTGGATTAGTCAGCTATTATTAAATAATCATTAAAATTTAAATTTCTGTCAAATTTTAATGATTCTTCAATATATATATATATATATATATATATATATATATATATATATATATATATATATATATATATATATATATATATATATATAAATATATATATCATAATAATCGGTCCAGTAGTTTTTGAGTTCATCGATTTCATACATACAAACATCTCTCTCCTTTTTTATATATATAGATAGATTTCAAAATATAAAATTAATTTGTATTAAACAACTTAATAGTAATGCATATCTTTATAACCACGCAAACGTAGTCGCGGGCAACAACTAGTTATAAGATAATATATTATCTCTGAAATAGTAATTTATTTGTTAAATAGTGTTACATTTGCCAAAAACCAAGTTCACCAGTTTTAAATCCCAGAATATGTTATTTTTTTAAATGTCTTGAGTAATCGAGTAGTAAAGTTTGTCATTAATTTCAGTGTTGTTTGTTACAACGAGAAACTTATCAGAAAATGGATTTGGTATCCAACATTAATACAGAAGAAATTGATATTGAAGAATGTAAACTCGAATTCGATCTCTGTAAGGTCAAAACGGAAAGTTATGTAGAAAAAATTTCTCCAACTAAAAGTGATGTGTTACTGAACAGAGAATATATAAAACTGGAAAATGAGGGTATGCCAGAAAGAAAAAGTGATATCGAAATTAAGACAGAAATTACACAGCATCCATGTGATTTCCCTGTTTGTAGAAATGATTTTGGTGAAAATCGACAAATAGTACAAACAATCAACATGTATTCTAGGAAAAAACGTAAGTTTGTACATTTTTTATATTTACATATTTTAATTTTCTTTAAAGTTAATTTAATTCTTGACATAAACTTTGCGTTTGTAGCAAGCGATTATATTGTAAGCATAAATTATAATGATTCTTAAGATATGCTAACAGATGGTTTCAAATATTTCTCCAAATAAAATTTTACTTACATTTGAGTAAATTGTAGTTTACGGTAATTGGTGCTAATTTTATGAAATGTTGTATCAACATTCTAGAGATGATAGTTTAAACAATAAGTACTATAAAAAAATTGCCGGAACCCTTAGGAAAAAATTGATGAAATTTGAATTTTTATTATATTTAAAGTACCTACGTATCATTGAACATTAATTGTAACGCTATTTCGTTATGAATATTGCATAAAATTTTATAGTTAGGTTTTAGTGTGAATTGCGCGCTTGACAGGCGTATATTTAAAATGGATCCATTAAGTTAAAAACCGGATTTATTCTCGCACTTACTACAAATTTAAACGAGAAAGAAAAAAGACGAGAATGTTGACAAAACAATGGGTATTGAAAAGAAATTAATTTAGTCATGTAAATATTGTTAGGGAATTTTATGAGAATGGATTGCAAAACTTTTAAAGAATTGTTAAATTTAATAAAATCATATACTTATAGAAAAGCAATATCATTATTTTATTATTCAAATTTTTATCGATAATCTTCCATTTCTCGAGCAACACCTCCGAACATTTTGTCTTTACTGGTTTATTTTTATAAAGTGTGTGTTCTATATCTTATAGAAATGGCAAATCATTATATAAATTAAGAATATCCTCCATAACTTTTTTTTTTTTCGGTACGAAACCAGCTATTTTAAAGCACTGTAAAATCTCAACTTAAAAGTAAAATGCGTTGCACGTCACTGTTCCACTTCTGAATGCAGACTAAACTAAAAATTGGCTTATCAGAATCCACACCAATTTTTTTCGAGTTAATCAAATCGTGCAGTCCAGCAGACCATCCAATGCCCTTGAGTTGGCCAATTTGAATCTACACAGTGCAATTTAGTCAAATTGTCACTTAAATTATATCATGTGGAAGGGGTTAAAAGTTTATTGATGTTTTAGGGCAAGCGCACACTACAGACTTTTTATCGGCCGATAGTTTAGTTGGATGTTTATTAGTATAGAATCGTAATGTGAGTCCGCACATCTAAGCGATTCCAGTCGGCCGACTGAATAGTCAGAAACAAGTTGGATAGGCTTCCCAATTCTGATTCAATTACAAAGTTGGACAACTATCGGCCGAGTACTAATCAGACTGTGTATTTATGAGAGTGCGCAGACTCACCAACTAAACAGTCGGTGCCTGCAGACTCCCCACTCTACATTCCATTGTTGATATCTGATATCAAATATTACCTAGTACCTACTTTATCTTTGAATATATTTGCGTTTTCATTCCTTTTTTTTTTCATAATTATGTCGAATATTGCCGAATGTTCAGTAGAAAATTTAATTGCGGAAGTTGAAAAGCGACCTGCTTTATAAAATAAAGCATCAAAAGAATATTCCGATGTTAATATTAAAAAGAAACTATGGGATGAGGTTTGTGCAATTGTTGTTCCTACATGGGGTGAAATAGATGCTGAAGACAGAAAAAAACAAGGCAAGTTCATACATGCCTTGAACTAACCTATCACTTAAAATAGGGTGCACCCACCATTCACGGTTTCTTTTGCTTGTTTTCTTCATATTTCTTCTTCGTGCAATGATAATTGCAATAACATTCTTCAATACTTTCAATACAACGCATCAAAATATTATACACATCAACAACTGTTCAGACTTTTCAGTTGGTGGTCTGCGCACCCGCAACGAACCGAACAGTTTTGTTTGAGTAGTGTGCGCCCAACCAACCCAACCAGACTAAACTATCGGCCGATAAAAAGTCTGTAGTGTGCGCTTGCCCTTACTATATTTTATTTTATTACTGCTATTTATTTATAGCATTATTAATATTTAGTCAATGAATGTAATCTTACAAGATTTGCTGGCGGTTTTCAAGAATTACATGAATTGACACAAAATGCCATTGAATGGCTCACACAAATCAAGAGTCTTTGAATATACAGCAAGTAGTTCTGATTAAGGTTTTTTTTTCTGCGGTTTTTTCCCTTAACCTCCAATACGAATGTGAGATCTGCGCACACCCTTTAAAAACTTTCCGCAGATACAATATTTAGAAGAGTGTTTTCTCTATAGAACGAATTCTTCAAGTTTAATGACTATTATTGTTAATAATATATTGTAACGGGATAACCGTTAAGGAAGGGCCCCGCAGACGTCGAACGACAAAGAAGCGAGGAGACGACTCATGTACGAACGACGATGAAACCCCCGACCTTCGACGGTAAGACTTCCTGGCCAAATTACCTGAAACAATTCGACGCAGCGGCCAGAGCTAATGGATGGTCATCCCAGGAGAAGGCATTGTCCCTAACCGTAGCTCTGCGAGGCGAAGCTTTAGACGTCTTGCAATCATTGACACCGGATGAAGCTGACAACTTCGAGTTATTGGTGAATCGTCTAGAGATGCGTTATGGTCAAACTCATCTACAACCGGTGTACCGAATGCAGTTAAAGAGCCGACAACAGAAAAATGGAGAAACTATCCAGGAATTTGAAGCGGATGTAGCAAGAATGGTTCGACTTGCGTATTCAAATGCAGCGGAGGATTTCCTGGAGTGCCTAGCAGTCCAAACCTTCACCGATGGTCTTCGAGACGTCGAGTTGCAGCGCGCTGTACGGTTGGTGCGGCCGAAGACTCTTGTGGACGCCTTGACCATTGCCCTGGAGTTTGAGGCGGCGACGGAGGCCTCACGTGGAGTTGCTCGACTAAGGGAAGTCACCGGTAACTACGACCATGCCGTTCATTCCGTTAGCGACGTTGAAGCGGTAGTAGAGAGGTTAATGAAGTTATCTCCAAAAAGAAGGCGCCCAGTGAGATGCTGGAACTGCGGAGAACTAGGCCATATAAGAAATACTTGCCCCCATAAAGAAAAATCTCCTGCTGAAGTACCCCAGCAGCAGGAAAACTTTAAACGGGTCGACTCCTGGAGGGCGACTTCGACCCCAAACATTCCCGAAGTCCCTCACACCATTAAATTGGCAACTCTGCGACATCACGTGGACAGCTTATATGTAGATGGCCTCCTTGATGGGAAGAATATTAGCATGCTGGTAGACACTGGAGCTACAAAAACTATCGTCCGACCAACCATCATTATGCGAAATAAGATGTTGCCTACCAGTTGGAGACTGCTTACCGCTACCGGAGATTCTGCTAGAGTCTACGGTGAGATACAGGTGACGCTACAGTTTGGTTCAACCTCTCTTGTTCACTCAGTGCTGGTGACTGACGTTGATGAAGATGTTGTTCTGGGCATGGATGTTATGCTCCACTGTGGTTTTCATTTGGATCTTCGCCAACGTATCCTTCGTACTGGTAATGAAGAAATATTCCTGCACCGAAAACAAGTTGACAATGCCTCGATTAAGCTAATCGATGATATCGAACTTCCGGCAAGCTGCGAATGTGTCGTCACAGCGCGGTTGGATGGACTGGAGCCAGATGGGGCCCCAGCCATGATAGAGCCGAAGAACCATGACCATGAATTGGGAAAAGGACTCCTTGTGGGTAAGACTCTTGTTAGATCCGCCAAAGAGGTACCCATCCGAGTTATCAACTTGAACGATTATCCAGTTCTTCTCCGAAAGGACACGGAAATGGGAAGTTTAGAACCAGTAATGGCCATAATTCACAAGATAAATGTTACGGAAACAGATGAGACCAACGAAATTGAACAATTAATAACAAAATTAGACCCCTCTTTGTCAAAATTAGAAAAGAAACATGTAAGAGATCTACTTTACCGTTATAAACCTGTATTTGGTTCTAAAAGTAAACTGGGAAGAACTGATGTTGTACAACATAGAATTGACACTGGTGATGCACGTCCGATTCGACAGGTACCCCGAAGGATGCCTCAAGTTAAAAAGGAAGAAGCAGACAGAGCCCTTAAAGAAATGATTCAAAATGGCATAGTCGAACCATCCAGTAGTCCGTGGGCTTCTCCTGTGGTATTAGTGAGAAAGAAAGACGGACCAATGCGGTTTTGTGTCGACTATCGAAAACTAAATGATGTCACGAAGAAGGACAGTTATCCTCTGCCAAGGATTGATGATGCCCTCGACGCTTTGGCAGGTTCTACTCTGTTTTCTACCTTGGACCTTAAAAGCGGATACTGGCAAGTTAAAATGAATCCTGCAGACAAAGAAAAGACTGCCTTTACCAGTGGATCAGGGTTATGGCAATTCACGGTCCTTCCATTTGGCATCTGTAATGCTCCTGCGACGTTTGAACGACTAATGGAGAACATCCTGCGGGGTTTGTCATGGGAAACTTGTCTAGTTTATCTAGACGACATCATCATAATGGGTAAGACCTTTAAGGAACATTTATCTAACCTGGAAGAAGTTTTTAAAAGATTACAGAACGCTAGTCTAACATTGAATGTTAAGAAATGCCACTTGTTCCAGAGACAGGTCAACTATTTAGGACATAACGTAAGCAAGGATGACGTTGCTGTTGACCCCGCTAAGATAGAAGCCGTTCAGGAATGGCCAATTCCTATCGACAAACATCAGCTCCGGAGTTTCTTGGGTCTTTGTTCCTATTACCGACGATATGTCAAGAATTTTGGAGACATCGCCAAACCCTTGACACGTTTGACAGAACAAGATAAGTCCTTCTGTTGGGATCAGGAATGTCAAAAGGCGTTTGAAAAATTGAAGAAACAGCTTACGTCAGCACCTGTTCTTGCTTATCAACTTCCTGATGGTAAGCTTATTCTGGACACCGATGCCAGCAATGTGGGAATTGGAGCTGTCTTGTCACAGCTACAAGACGGTAAGGAAAGAGTGGTTGGTTACTTCAGCAAAACTTTATCGAAAGCTGAAAAGAACTACTGTGTAACTCGGAGGGAACTGTTAGCAGTTGTAAAATCCGTCGAACACTTTTATAAATATCTGTATGGCATAAAATTCCTGATCAGAACAGACCATGCCAGTTTAAAGTGGCTACTTAGCTTTAGGAACCCAGAAGGACAGATAGCCAGATGGCTCGAAAAACTGCAGGAATATGATGTTGAAATCGAGCACAGACCTGGAACCAGACATCGTAATGCTGATGCACTTTCCAGAAGACCATGTCGACCTGATTGCCCCCATTGTACCCGTATGGAGCAGAACGAGGAAAAACTTGCCTTAGTTAAGGTTGTGCCAGAAGACGAGAGCTCTATGCTGGAGGAGCAACAAGAAAACGATCCCTTTCTGAGAAAGATTAGGGAGTGGAAGAGAATGGACCGTCGTCCGTTGTGGAGAGAGATATCCTCATCCTCTCCTGCTTTAAAAGCCTACTGGTCCCAATGGAACTCTTTAATTTTGGACGGTAGGCTCATTAAAAGACTTGTAGAAAATTCCGAGGGCACAGAAACAAGGAAACAAATAGTGGTCCCAAGAAATGCTGTACCAGAAATTTTAAAACAGATGCATAATGATAGTTCTGGAGGACATCTGGGTATTACGAAAACGCTGCAAAAGATCCGAGATAGATTTTACTGGGTAAATTGCACTAATGATGTTAAAGATTGGTGTCGTAAATGCACTACATGTGCTGCCAGTAACGGTCCGCACCGAAAACCGAAAACCAGAAATGCAGCAATACCTGGTTGGAAGTCCTTTTGAAAGAATCGCAGTAGATGTATTGGGGCCACTTCCACAGACCGATGTAGGAAACAAGTACATCTTTGTTGTCATGGACTACTTCACTAAATGGGTTGAAACCTATGCAGTTCCCAATCAGGAAGCCACCACTTTAGCAGATATATTGGTTGAAGAATTCGTAAGCCGATTTGGAGTACCACTAGAATTACACTCAGACCAAGGAAGAAATTTTGAGAGCAAGCTGTTTCAAGAAGTTTGCCAAAGATTAGGCATCCGCAAAACGAGAACCACAGCGATGCATCCTCAGTCTGATGGAATGGTGGAACGAATGAACCGGACTATAACCAACTATCTGTCAAAAGTGGTGTCAGATTGTCAGAGGGATTGGGATCGACATATTCCACTATTTCTAATGGCAATTCGATCGGCCATCAACGAATCAACTGGCCAAACGCCTGCGAAGGTCCTGTTCGGTAGAGAAATGAGGCTACCATGTGACTTGGTGTTTGGTTGTAAACCTGGTGAAGAAATGGCACGTGAACAATATGTCGCCGACCTTCAGAATCGAATGGAGAATATACACAACCTGGTGCGTGGAAAACTACAATTATCTAGTGATCGGATGAAGAGGTACTATGACACACGGACAATGGAAAAGAGTTACCAAGTTGGAGATTTAGTCTGGCTCTATAACCCCCGACGGCGTCGAGGTATTTGTCCCAAATTACAAAAGAACTGGGAAGGTCCTTACACCATCAAGAAGAAGATTAACGATGTCATTTATCGGATTGTGAAAATTCCCAGAGGGAAACCCGTCGTGGTCCATCATGATCGTTTGGCGCCTTACCAGGGAAACCACAGTGGAGATGCGCAGCAACTCCAAGAAGATGGTTTGGCTTGCTCAGGGAGTGTGCGGGATTCCGATGTAGGAAATAACATTCCAGGAGGAATGAATCTAAGGAGGGGGCAGTGTAACGGGATAACCGTTAAGGAAGGGACCTTAATTTGAAAGATTGTTGTTGACAGTTGATTTTTAGAAGTTTGTAAAAAAATCAACTGACCATTTTAAATAATGTTTCTAGAAAATTCTAGAAACTTCTAAACACACTGACTAGATTAAATAATGTTGTATATAAGGGGATGCATGGGCAGTTTACGTCAGTTCGAGTCAAGTGTTCACAAGAGTTCATTGTATTGTCAAGTAGTTAGACGTTATCCAGCAGAGTTCAGTGTATCTTAACAATTTTGTAAATAAATTGTGTAAAAAGCCCCCATACGTTTTTCAATATATTGTACTACTAGCTTTTGCCCGCGACTTCGTCTGCGTGTAATTCGAATAAAAGCAAGGTCTTTATGTATCAATAACTGGTGCCCGCGACTTCGTGTGCGCAGTATTAGTATTTCGAGTAGCTTATATTAGCGTGAAAAGAACTAACATTATGACATTAAAATTATAACATACATAATTTTTGGGTCGTATTTGAAAAATATAACAGTCTGACAATATTGAGATGTTACATTGGCACTGTAATAACGTAACAATATTGTCAACATAAGAAATACAGTAATTTTTTCAGACTTAAATGACATTTATCGTTATATTTTGGACAATTCACACAATATCTTTATAAATTATAGCCTATATGTTATTCTGATCTATAAGCTACATTACTGTAAAGTTTCATTAAAATCCGTTTAGTAGTTTTTGCGTGAAAGAGGAACAAACATCCATACATCCATACATCCATCCAAACAAACTTTCGCCTATATAATATTAGTAGGACTACTATTTTCATTCGAATATATATTATTAATATTGATATGAGCTTATATATTTCAGGTTTACTATATGCGACAAAAAAGAGGCAAAGTCACTTTGGAAAACTTTATGGAACATGTTCTTCTTGTGGAAAATTTTTCTATGATAAAGTGCTATTTTTAAATCATTTTTACATTTATCACTTTTTAGCTAGTTGTAAAAAATCTATCATTTTGAGAAGGAACAATTCTGCTTCAAAACACATTAAACCGATGGGAACTCACAGTGGACAAACTTGCAAAAAACCTTTTAAATGTCAAATTTGTTCAAAATGTTTCATAAATTCCTGTCATTTAAATGGGCATATTCGAACTTACACTGGCGAAAAACCTTTTGAATGTCAAATTTGTTCAAAAAGTTTCACACAAAAAGGACATTTAAAACATCACATTAAAACTCACTCTGGTGAAAAACCTTTCAGATGTCAAATTTGTTCAAAATCTTTCCTACGATCCAATGAATTAAAACAGCATACTCGAATTCACACTGGCGAAAAACCTTTTAAATGCCAAATTTGTTCAAAATGTTTCATAATATCCAGTCATTTAAAAAGACATATTAGAACTCACACTGGCGAAAAACCTTTTGAATGTCAAATTTGTTCAAAAAGTTTCACACAAAAAGGACATTTAAAAAACCATATTAAAACTCATAGTAGTGAAAAACCTTTCAGATGTGAAATTTGTTCAAAATGTTTCATAGTATCCAGTGAATTAAAAAAGCATATTCGAATTCACACTGGCGAAAAACCTTTTAAATGCCAAATTTGTTCAAAACGTTTTATAAAATCCAGTGAATTAAAAGAGCATATTCAAACTCACACTGGTGAAAAACCTTTTAAATGTAAAATTTGTTCAAAATGTTTTACAATATCCTGTAATTTAAATAGGCATATTCGAATTCACACTGGCGAAAAACCTTTTACATGTCAAATTTGTTCAAAATGTTTCATACGATCCAGTCATTTAAAACAGCATATTCGAACTCACACTGGTGAAAAACCTTTTGAATGTAAGATTTGTTCAAAAAGTTTCACACGAAAAGGACATTTAAAACAGCATATTAAAACTCACACTGGTGAATAACGTTTCAGATCTGAAATTTATTTAAAATGTTTTATTACATCCGGTGATTAAATCACACGAGTACTTTTTGATATTCACTTTTATTTCACAAACTTACATAAGATGTTTCGATGGGAGACAGTCAACTCGTCCAAGCATTCAATGGTCAACTAATTTTATCCATCAGCTCGTCCACGGTTGTAAAATCGGATTCAGTCCAGTTTGGTAGAAAAGTATATTTCAGGTATAAAGTGGTTAAATAAAATAGTATTAAACTTGTAAATTATATTTTTTGATTCTCCGTCCAGAAACAATACTATTAATTACTTCAAAATCGTCCGGAAAATGACATTTTCCGGCCTAGACCGGCAAAGTAGCTTTTAGATTATCTAAAGAGATGGCGCTATAAGTCATCAAAAATACATATTGAATAATACAAATTTTAATTAAATTTGTTTAAAAACAGTGTATAATATACTAAACTACTAACTTTTTCTAAAGAGAACCAGGATTCTAATTTACATTTAATTTCTCTCACAACTTTTATTTTAAATTTGACATTTATGTCAATTTACAACTACTTATCATTCGATTATGAAAATACATATCTCGATTTTATTTTTGCTCATTGAACTAAAATAGTTCATTGTCTCTGCTATTTTTAGAAAGTTTTTTATATTTTCGCCGTGTTCTGTGTCTCTATGTCATTCCGTGGAATTTGTAATCAAATTTAAACCTATTTCCCGACTACCTAGAGCTCTGAAATTTTCAGGATAGCTAAGAACTGGATGACAATGCTTGTTTCAAGTGTATTTAGGCATATACATAGATTTCGAAATTTATACCGAATTGATATTAAACATGATCTAAGTTGTGTATAGATAATATTATTTTGAAAGTTATTGAATAAATCGTTTGTGGCGTAGTTGGTTAAGCGGCGGATCAGTCCACTTGTGACAGTTCCGTTATGTTATCATAATGGGATCGATTACGCGACAGAGAAGTTTTTTTTCTTTTTTTTTTGTATTATTTTAACTGGTAATAAAATAAACTGTTTTAGAAAGTTTTTAGATACCACTACCCTTGATTTTGTTAACAAGGAAACAATCTTCTCTATGATCAATCACAGCGTTGTATGACTTAATATTTTTACAATGTCAGGGATGCTGTGCATTGTTGAGATGACACAAAATATGACCTATAAATCAGTAAAAAACTTTCTATTATAAAAAGTTCTTTTTGTAAATTGTGCTTATTATATAAAATTTTTAGATTTTGATGTTAATATTTTCAATTTTTACTGTGTTGCTTATTAGCAAAGTATTCGTATGTATAAAAATTGGGCGACTACAATGTGCGCCCCTTAATGATACGGTCTTTTATCCTATGTACATTTTGCGCCCCAGTCTAAATCAGGTAGGTATTTTAATATACAATGTGCGCCTCTACTGCAAAACGACCTTTCTAGAGGATATAAATAAATAAATAAAATAATTTTAACATATTACTATTATTTATTAATATCGTCAATATAAAAATACTTAAAACTTTAATTTTTAAACTAAAATGAAAATAATTTTAATTCTTAATTAATTAACTAAATTAAAATAAGATATGCATTCTATGAAATAAATTGTACTATACATCATTCAAAGCTTATTTTTATTAAAGTAGGCCTTGTTAGGGTGATGAATTTCGCCCTGTATATTTAATCTTATTCTCAGTTGTAAATGCACTGTTGTCACGTCCTCAATAAAATCATAGTGTTAGTGACAATAAATAAAATAACAATTGTGTACTCCATTTCAGCGCCATCAAATCATTAAAAATTAGTTTTTTCACAAAAAACGAAAATCGTCAATTTAAAAATATATTTATAATAAATGCATTTACAAAATAATGGTACTTAATTAAATGAAAGCAAACAATAAAAAAATTTACAAAAAAGTCTTCATTTGCAATTAGGAATAAATTTTCTATGTCTATATAACGATATTATAAAATAAGTTTTACAACAAACATTTAAATTGGACCAGCTATAAATGAAAAAATACAAAATATTTTATTTTGTCGATAAGTATTACAGCAGATATATATTAAAGAATTTTTCCAGAAGCTCTCCAGGTATGGCGGTATTATGACATACCAATCAGTTTCAGCTATTTTGATAAGTAGAACAAAGATAAATATTCCCACAAAATGTTATGCTTCAAATAATGGAAATTCGTTTAATATGTGTTCAATAGCTACAGTGCAATAATTCAGCAGAAAAGCAGATACACTAATGGTAAAATAAGCAAAGTAAAAAAAATGAAACATACAACATTAAAAAAAAACATATAAACAACAAAAATTGGAGTAACAGATTTGGTTAAAACTATTGTCACGTTCATCTATTCGTTACGTATTTTCAATTCACCTCCAGTATCAAAGGTAAAATGTTGTCAAGTGAACAGTTTTTCATGTAATAAGTCCAATCTGTCAAAATAATTGCTTCTGTGTCTACAATTTTTTTTTACATGTCTGGTGTACATTGTCTTAAAGCTTCTGTCCAAGTTTTGTCCGAATATAAAAATGCAAAATAGAGGTAATCGAAGTAAATCATGCCTATGTTAGTTTAATATTTCATCTACTACATATGTCTTATCGTTGCTTCTGTATTGTGTAAGTATAATTGTCTTTTTTTTTAATTTTTTTATCAAATTCGATGTATTGCTGCTTAACCATCTCTGTAATATCTATTTTGTTGCTAAAAATTTAGATGGTACAGAATGAAATGTAGCATTATCCATGTTTACTACACATTTCTCTGGAAAATTAAATAAAGCAGGAATAAGTTAATTAACAATCCAGTTTTTGAAAATATCACCATTTATAGTTTTGTGATAGTCAATGTCAGTATTTAAAGAGTCTAATAACAAATCACATCCCTCTATTGACCCACCATTTGCTCCTGCAAGTAAAATTGTAAATCGCTTTTCTTCGGATTAAACATGCAATGGATTACTTTTTAAATCAGATTACGGTTTCCATCGACGCGTTGGAGTACCATTTTTTTGTATCCACGTCTATGTACACGAATCTGATGATTTCATTGCGCTTTTTTAATTTTATAAATTTCTGAAGGAAAGAGATTTTGCTATGTCTTTGCTCACTTAAAATTTGTCGTCAGTTCACGTTTTTAAGTTTATATATTATTAATCTTGTATTAAGTTCGTTTACCGTTTAAATCTCAGTTTTGCTTTTTGTCAGTCAAAAGTTTATCTGAAGTAAAATATTCGTTTTTATAATTGTACGTCCAAATCTGTCGCTGCAATTTTTTTTAAATGAAGTTCTTAAATGTATCTGCTTTATCTTTCTTCCTTTTATTTGCCGCTTCTTTACCATTAACTAAATCTTTTTTTAAGATTTTTCGATTATATTTAACACTAACCTAAAAAAAAACACGAAATATTTAAAAAATGTATGAAATAAAAATTTAAATGATATTTGATAGGTCATAGATTAATGAATGAAATATCGATTCGTCCATGTCCTATCAAATTACATTTTAATTATCATTATGGATCATTGTTATTAAAGAAATTAATGAAAATATTTTATTCTGAAACATTTTTAACTTTTACTATAGTGTGTAATCTGACAACATTGTAAAATAATGACTGACAGTAGAAATGTGAGGTTAGGTATGTTTAAAAAAATTAATTGTATCGACCCTTACTACTTGAAAGTTCATTTTTATTTGGAATAATAAAAATAATAAAAAACGTTAGTTTTTTATATAAAACTTTCACTTTAAATGTATTTTAAAAAATGACATATGTTTCGCATTTAAGCATCGTCAGATTGACATATAAAGTTATATTTTGTTTGTTTTTGTCTCTACCATGGATGTATAACTAAAGAGGGGATGAGCGATTCACATATTCCTAGCATGCAATGTTTTGAAGCCGACTAGCTGATAGGCGGGGTGGAGGGAATGAAAGAGAGGTACGCACTTTTAGTGGCGTGCGGTTTTAATTTAGAACCTAATATGTACACAAAATATAATAGTTGACAAAACTTATTCCAATTTCACTCTTTTGCATTTATATTTAGAATATAAAAAAACTACTATAAGGGCATGAAAATTATCGATTTGTATGAAAATAACAAAACATGCAGAGTACTTCTACAAAGTAACAGTAAATGAAATGATATAATTCTTGTTACGCCTATGGCAGAATTGTTACTTACTTGTGAAATGAAATATTTTCGCTTAAAAAAGTCTTTTTACACAAATAGCACGTATCAGGCATTTTGTCACAAATCACTTGGCACATCCACTGAGTAAGATTTACTAATAAATCACTAATAATCACTAATATTGACTAAAATGCTGAAATTAGTTCTAACACAAGATCAGCTGTTTGACAGAGTGGCATACATGATACGCAAATTTATGCGCTGTTGCCAATACATCGCTATAGTCCTGAATTTCCAGTCTAAACGAAACATAGTTTATTTTCAATAGAAGAAAACTTTTACAAGGGAAAATATGTGATCTGAAAACTTGCAGCCATATAACATTTTAACTCAAAATTTATTAATTCTAAAGCAAAATATATTTCAGCTGCTAAATTCAATCACGTACAGTTTGGGCTAATACATTAATCTGATGCTCGCTACAACAATGTAGCTCTGTACACTTGGCTTCAATAACAAATGTAAATAGACATATACTTTCTTTAGTTATACATCCATGGTCTCTACACATTTTTTTTTTCCGGCATAATAATTTTTTTAATGCATTTAACCATTATATTTATGATATCTGTTGTCAAGCTTGTCAGATTGCGACTTGCATTGACTTGGTTACTTTCAAACGCCAACATGACAAAAACCAATACCAACTTGAATAAATAAAAAGATAGCCTGCTATATATAAATAAACGTTGAATCGTTAATAATCATATTATTTTGATATTTAGCCAATAAATTTTTTAAACTTTCTTGTTTTTTTTTCAGTTTCACAACATATTTCTTTACACTTATTCCCACGCTTTGAATTTTAATGTAAGTTTCGATCTGAAACCCTTTTAAAACATCTATGAATTTAAATAAATTCGGATGGGATTCATAAAAATGAGCTTTTAAATTGGCGTGAAACGACACGCACAAATTTGTTGTTCTTAAAACGGAATCACTTGCTTCAGTCCACAATGAAGGAGGAAAAGGAGCGTCATCGCTTATATAATTTTCAACCAGATAATCACAATATTTTTGTAATTTTTCGTTTTCTGGGATTTTTAAATATAAATCGAATGCTAAACAATCTCCAACTTCATTGGCATCCAAATAGGTTAGTCCGAAAGTAATTCGAATCCATTTTCCTATATCAGAATCCTTATTTTGGTATTCAACAAAAAGTCCCAGACTTTGAATCTTGCGGTAAAAAGCCTGTCCGAGGTGAAATCGGCAACCAACTTTTTTCGACTGCGGATACACAACGTTTACTGCAGACAAAATAGTAACTTCAAAATCAGTAATTATATACTTGGGAACCAATAACGTATCAATTAATTCGCTGCATTTTTTATTGAGTAATTTAAACAGTCTCTTTATTTGGTAGTAGACAAAAAACAAGAGGAATATAATAACCGTTCTTTTCCCCATGGATTGTAAACAATTGTTTAAAAAAATTTGTACAATAGCTAAACGTACCATCCATAAAGATTCTCTCAACCATACATAACATTTTCAAATTTGTAATGCATGAAAATATAACAATGTTGTTACCTTTATCATTATCAATAACAAAATTTTCATTTTTATTGGATTTTATATTCAATGTATCTATATCTATGACATTTTGTACTTCTTGTATTGATTTTGGAAGTGGAGGCAAAATTTTTCGTCGGCTAGTATAAATACATCTCCTAGCAGAACTTAATGCTGATATGGTAAGGTGTTCTGACTCACGTAACTGATTGCTACTTGCAATTTCTTTTTTTATAATTTTTAACGGTTTTTCGATTATATCTTCCACAGCTTTTCTTTTCACTGCACTACACAACATATATGCTTCCATTCTAGAATCAATTAATGGTAAGTGGTTGTGTTTTTCGTGTTCTCGAACCACCAAATTATCCTCTCCAATTGTGTAACATGCTGCCTTACAAGTTTTTATACAACATCGCCACCGCACTACTTTACTAGTCAAAACAATCACTTTTCTAAATTTAAATTTTCAACAAAAATCACTGTTCCACCTTGTGTACTAACAAAACTTTTATTACTTATATTCATTTTTACTTCAACTGGCACCAAACTGGAATGAGACATATTTATAAACATTGTCAGGGGTGGTTGTTATCAACCGTAATTTTATTACAGGAATTGGAATTTCCCAAAAATGATAGTAAGGGTTGAGGCGCACAATGTGCATATAATTAAATCGTAAACATTTTTCGAATTTAAAAAGGATTAGTAGAGGCGCACATTGTGTCCACCGCCAATGTCTGTCGGCGACACCCCCCTCCTCCAAAATTGACATCCCCGCCCAATAATAAGACGAAGAAAATTAAACCTCGAAGAAAATGCACGTCGAAGTAGCCCTCGCCCATCTACCAAGCTAACATTGTCCGCAGTTGGGGACCTTATCAAACAGCACTCTCACCAAAAATTTATACAGTGCTGGGATGAAACTACGAACTGTAGACTGGCCAGAGAGTTATTACCTCAACCTGGCGAGGAAACAGCAAAAAAATTTAAGGCATTGACCAGACAAAATCTCCGAACAGCTGCGGGAATCCTGACAGGTCACTGCCAATTGCGACAACATCTCTTTAGGATGAAACTAACAGAATCGCCGCTATGCAGAGGCTGCGAACAAGAAGAGGAAACAGTAGAACACATTATGTATGACTACTCTGCTTTTTCTGAAATCAGAAGATCCGTGTTGGGCGAGTACTGGCTTACACCAGCCGATGTCAGGGAGATCCCCCTCGGGAGCCTCATCACCTATTTTAAATCAATAGGCCTGGTGACATCCTGAGGTGAGGATATCCCTACATACGGGAGGATGCACAATGAGTCATATGTGGCCTCAGTGCTGGCTGAGCACTAGCTCGCCCCTCCCAAATTTCCAGATCCAGAGATGCACGTCGAAGTCCACAAAACAAATGCGCCATCCATTTAATTATTGTTATTTAACATCAAACTGCATTCATTCGTGTTTTTTTTAACACTTTTTCACTAAAATTTCTAAACATACCTCCTGCAAGGTAATATATGTTACTTAGCAGGATGGCAGTCCCAAGCCTGCATAAAACGTAAAGAAAAATCATTTTTATCTAATATAAAAAATATTCCTTGAATATTCTCTCATTTGATTGAGTGCGCGCCAAACCGGGCTAAGCCGACAGTTACCGTCAGCTGCGTCACCACCCGATTCTGGCTCCCCGATTCCTCTCAAATTTTCTACCTGGCATTGTGGCATCACTAAGGTAGTAACACACACAATGATAAGCTCGACCTAAGAGTCAGAGATAATAAATTTGTCTATTCTATAACAGAGCAGAGACACTCTCTTAGTAACAAACGTGGTTAAAAGTAAAGTTAATATTCTTTTTCTGTGCACGCTTTGTATTTATTTATATTATATAAATATCTGCATATAATTATAATAATTGGTGAACAGGTTAGTATTATAATAGATAAGCTAGAAATTATATCCGAATTTTTAAACAAGCACCATATTTTATGACACATATTTCGATTTGCAGCCACTTATCGGTACAGCTTTATTAATTTGACTGAATTTACATTTACCGAAAAAGATGAACTTCAATGATTTAAATTCAGAAATAGATGAATCAGAAATTGATTTAAATCTACTGGATTTAGAATTAATAGAGGTTAATATCAAAACAGAAGATATAGAAAGCACTTCACTTAATAATTCAGGCATTTTTACGAATGAAAACTTTCGTAAACAAATTAAAACCGAAAGTACTTCTATTAAACACGACTATGAATTAGCAGAGAAAATTAATAACTTTGGACAAGATTATAATGATCCTCCATCTATTAAACAGGAATTTCAAAGCACAAATTTCGAAATAAAGAAAGAATTACATAGTGTTTGCGATTTACCTACTCTAAAAAATGAAAATATCGAACTTGTAGACGAGAATCGACAACAAATGAGAAAAAAAGAGAAAGTGGGCAATAAGTATCAGTGTCCTTTTTGCATAAAAAGTAAGTTTCTTCTTATTTTAAGTTTTTTGAAGACTTTTTTTATCTTGGAATATTTTTTTTGTGAGACATACGAAAGA
Source organism: Altica lythri (assembly GCA_964028335.1). Taxonomy (NCBI): domain Eukaryota; kingdom Metazoa; phylum Arthropoda; class Insecta; order Coleoptera; family Chrysomelidae; genus Altica; species Altica lythri. Next base: position 45,994 of record CAXIIO010000795.1, read on the forward strand.
TTTTTTTGTTTTGGTCCATAACTTTTTGTGTGTTAAAGGGTTATACAGATTGCTTAATATAAAAAAAGTAAATTATAAACGTGTATTGGTTTAAAGTTGATCGAGATATTTTTGGTTGAACATAGATGTTATTTCCGTTTTTTTCTGCCTTCCTATTGATAATATAATGTTTTTTTGTACAACTGTCATTAAAAGTGACACTTTTAATGATAGCAAATAATGTTAAAAACGATTGTTTACATAACAGCGTGTTAAAAATACTTTTAACACGTTGCCATGTAAACAAGTTTACTTTTAAAATCAGCATAAATCATAAAAAAAACAAAAAAAAATCGTATCAAGTTGCAAAAATTAGAGAATTTGTTGAAAATCTGAAAAAAAAATCTAAAATTTTTTTTTTATCAAAATCATAAAATCTTAATTAAATTCAGAAGAAATCGTGAAATTTAGAAATAATCGTAAAAAAATCAGAAAAGTACCTAACAAAAATTAATAAAAAATTGAAAAATCAAGAAAGAAATAAACAAACGTGTGCGTCTCAGGACACGCGACATAAGTGATAACTTCAACTAATCCAAGTTAAACTATTTAAAACTGAAATTTTTTAACTTTAGAAAAACTTTGCCTACTGCCTAATGTGTATAAATTTAAAAATTTAAATATTTTGAAAATTTTGAAAATCAAATTATAATTAAAAGACATTAAATAATAGATAAACGAATTATTTGAATAAATGAGTAAATAAATAAATAAAGATATTTGTATTAATATTAATATTTACCTATTTCTATTTGATTTAATTTCCATTTTTTCTCCTACAACTGCCCCGATAGATGCCGAGGATGACCGAACCGTTTAAATTATGAATTTAAATTATAATTAAAAGGGACTAAATTAGTTTTATATACGAAGATATAGAAAATAACCTAATTTTCATGATATTAAATGGATATAAATATTTAATAATTAATAAAAAGTAATGAATTGTATTTGGTGACAGATTAATACCGTATAACACGGTAAATTCAAATATACTTAAAACTTACATTGGAAAAAGCATAGAGAGAGAGAGAGAGGGAGAAAAGAGAGAAATGATATTATTATGTTTCAGTGCGCCTGCGTGTAACAACGATAAACAACGCGTTATGATAAACGCTTTTTTCAACGCGTGACGCTAAAATCAGTTTACCCTCCCATGAGAAGTTATCACTTCAAAAATTCATCAAATATGTAAAAAATTATAAAAAACTGCAACCGGTGTGAAGACAGAAACGTTTCTGAAGACCCCTGTAAAATATGTGCCAGAATATTATAAAAAAGTTCCGAAGGATATTTTTTCGACTTTTATAAGTGTTTTATACTTTTTAAAACGTAGAGCAATACCCTTTTAGCTTGTTCTTTTAAAATTTTTATATCTTATATTTTGTAACACAAGATTAACCCCACCGGGCCCCCCTTAAAATATAAAAAAATCTATTTATCGTAAAGTATAAGACTTTTTGAAAAAAAATTCTCGTAAACCATACCCTTTTAGCTTGTTCTTTTAAATTTTTTAAATCCCATATTTTGTATCACAAGATTAACCCCACGGGGCCCCCGTTAAAATATAAAAAAATCTATTTATCGTAAAGTATAAGACTTTTTAAAAAAAATTCTCGTAAACCATACCCTTTTAGCTTGTTCTTTTAAATTTTTTAAATCCCATATTTTGTATCACAAGATTAACCCCACGGGGCCCCCGTTAAAATATAAAAAAATCTATTTATCTTAAAGTATAAGACTTTTTAAAACTTTTTTCACGTAAGCCATACCCTTTTGGCTTATTCTTTCAAAATTTTCATATCCCATATTTTGTAACACAAGATTAACCCCACCGGGCCCCCTTAAAATAGAAAAAAATCTATTTATCGTAAAGTATAATACTTTTTAAAACTTTTTTCACGTAAGCCATACCCTTTTAGCTTGTTCTTTCAAAATTTTTATATCCCATATTTTGTAACACAAGATTAACCCCACCGGGACCCCTTAAAAAATAAAAAAATCTATTTATCGTAAAGAATAAGACTTTTTAAAAAAAATTTGTCGTGAGCCATGCCCTTTTAGCTTGTTCTTTCAAAATTTTTATATCCCTTATTTTGTAACACAAGATTAACCCCACCGGACCCCCTTAAAATATAAACGTTTCTGTCTTCGCACCGGTAAAACTGCAAACTTATATTTACTTGATATTAACTAGATAAATTTATTTTTATACTAGTTGTACTCGCAACGTCGTTCGCGTGGCGTGTGATTGTTGTATAAAAATTTCTTACCCCACCCCGTTTAAGGAATAAGAGAGAAATTTTTATACACCAGATGCTAAGTTGAAAGAATACAAATACATCTGTGAAAACCGCATTCGAATCGGATCTGTAGTTTTCATGTGATGCGCGCACAAATATATACACAGACAGACAAAAAAATCTAACCACATTTTTGGGTTCTATTTCGATGTACCCGCGTGGCGTGTTGATTTTTGTATAAAAATTTCTTTCCTCACCCCGTTGAAGGGGTAAGGGGAGAAAGTTTTATACACCAGATGTTAAGTTGAAAGATAAATATTCAGTAGAAAATTCATTAGAATTAATAAAAAAATTAAATAAAAGTAAATTACAAAATAATACTAAATTAGTATCATTTGATATAACTAATATGTTCTCTAAAATACCTCCTAAAGAATGTATAGTTCTGGTTAAAAAAATTTTAGATGAAAGAAATATCCATCCAAATATAATATCAGATATAATTGACCTATTTAATATATGCATTAATCAAAATTATTTTACTTTTGATAACAAAATATATATTCAAAATGAGGGTCTTCCAATGGGAAGTCCTATTTCTCCAATTTTAGCAAATATTTTTATGGATAATTTAGAAAACATAATCTTTAATTCTAGTTATAAAAATAATATTACATTTTGGTATAGATATGTTGATGATGTATTAGCAGGATTTATAGGTAGCGAACGACAGTTAGATATATTTTTTAATTACATTAATACTTTACATCCTGAAATTAAATTTACTTTAGAAATTGAAGCAAATAATTCAATTAATTTTCTTGATTTAAATATTAAAAAAGTTAATAATTTACTAAATTATTCAATATACAGAAAACCAACACAAACAGATGTAACCATACCATATAATTCGAATCATCCTATAACACATAAATTAGCAGCTTATAATTCTATGATACATAGAGCATTTTCAATTCCAATGGACAAAATTAACTTTGATAAAGAAATTAATATAATAAAACAAATAGCTACATCTAATGGCTATCCAATTTATTTAATAAATAAATTAATTAATAAGAAAGAACAAAAAATATCACTACAACTAATATTTCCTAAACAAACTAAAGAAATTAAAAGTTATAAAAATATTACATACTGTGGAAATATTTCAAATACAATTTCAAAAATAATATCTTCGGCAACATCAACATTAATGTCATTTAAAACACTAAATAATGTTGGTACAAAATTATTAAATGTAAAAACAAAATTACCCAATTTAAAAAAATCTGGTGTTTACAAAATTAATTGTCCAAAATGTAATGCGATATATATAGGTCAAACACAAAGAAAATTTGAAATAAGATTTAATGAACACTTAAGAGCATATAGATTAAAACAACCAGATAAGTCAAATTATGCAAAACACCTACTTGAACATCCAACCTCACTCTTACACAACAATGACATCCAAATTCTACACATTTGTAATAAAAAACAAAATTTAGATTTTCTTGAAGAACTTGAAATAAAAAGACATCTAGCAGATCCACAATTTAAAGTGGTTAATGAACAAATAAATCTTAGAAATTCTCCACTATTAAACTGTTTACTTTGATTGAGTCTTCATTTTATACATAAATAAGATATAATTGTAATACAAATATATTAAGTTATTGTAAAGATCAGCAGATATAGTTTTTTCCTGGTTTTTCTATATCATTGCACAGTTATACTGATCTTAGAGGGAGATACATCCAGGATAATCCCTTAGGGCTAATAACATCTAGGCTTTAATATTGTTATATCTTATTACTTCCATACTTAATCTAGCCTTAATATTACCTATTCAACATCAGATAGTTAGCTATAAACAAAATGTAACTTTTTATGTCAATCTGACGATGCTTAAATGCGAAACATATGTCATTTTTTAAAATACATTTAAAGTGAAAGTTTTATATAAAAAACTAACGTTTTTTATTATTTTTATTATTCCCAATAAAATGAACTTTTAAGTAGGAAGGGTCGGTACAATTAATTTAAGTGAAATTTGTTCACTCATGTTTCGACACAAATCAAAATTTAATCAACATATGATGAAACACACTGGAGAAAAGCCATTGAAATAAGAAAGTTGTTTAGTTACTTTTATAGAATAAGTTTAACACTACATATGTAAAAACATAATGGAGAAAAAACAAATTTAAACGTACATGTGGTTAAATATACCACATTTAAATTTGGAATTTGTTCAGAAACTTTTAAAACTAGATTTGAATTAATGTTTGCTCACTTTTTTTGTTATGCGTTATTATTATCTTGGCAGCATTCTAAATACCAAAGCAAATGTAGACAAAGAAATAAATAACAGAGTAAGTGCTGCATCAAAGGCTTTCCTAAGGTTGCACCGCAGAGTTTTTGAGAACCACGATCTATTTTGTGAGGTACTTTACCTGAATCAATCAGGATATTAAAATTGCAAAAAAAAATCAATTAAATTATGTTGAAAGTAGATTATGGTGAACACTGTCAACCTCTTTTTAAAAAATTAAGTATAATGCCGTTGCCAACATTGTACATATATAATACTCTTACTGAAGTTCATGAAAACAGCACAAATTTGTCAAAGAAATCTGATATTCATCATTACAATACCAGACAGGCCGATAACTTAAGAATAAGAAAGTTCCGACTATCAAAGTCACAAAGGAATTCCCTTAATCTCTATCTACACAACTCTCTACCAACTAATTTTAAAACACTACCTATTACCTTACACTGTTTAAGAGTAAATTAAAACAGATATTAACTGAAATGTGCTTCTACTCATTCACAGAGTATTGCGATTTTTCTAAGTGCATGTAGTTATATATTTTTTTGTATTTTTAAACTTTAGTCTTAGTATATTGTAATGTATTTTAATATTTTTGCTATTCGTTTTATCTTTTAATTAATATTTTATATATCTGTACAATTAATTTTGTAATTTATTTTGACTTGCTACAAATCCTCTAGCATAAGGTAGTTAAATAAATTTATTTATTTCTTTTTTTTTTCTAACACATAAAACAAAAATGGCGGTGTACCGAGCAGCTATCCTGCCAACTCTACTATACGCATGTGGGGCCTGGGTTCCATATACAAGACGTATTAAAACTCTTGTGCGCTAACAACAAATACATTTACCTCAAATGATGCGCGTTCGCTGGTACCATCAAATATCCATATTGCCCACGTTGTCTATTGATTGGATGATAATCGACTAGAAAAATGTCTGCTTTTTAGAGAGCTAAGCGTGAGGGTACGTAGACAAGGAAGCCAGGAAAAACGTTATAAATATGTTTTACACGAAACACTGAAAACAGCCAACTTAGCAGGCAACTGGGAACACCATGCTAATTAAAGACATTTTTAAAAAAATTGAACTGCCTTTAAAAAATGTACTACTTAAGCTAATATTATTAAAAAATATAACAAATATTCGCAAAAGCAATAAAATAAAAAGGTTTAAAATAGCCAAACATGCACATCGAAAATTCAGTAAATTTTAACCAAATCAAAACAATAATTAACTGACAGATACGTAATTCTATTGGACAAATTATACACTGTGCAGAATGACATAGGTGTACCACGAGGCTCAATTCTGGCACTAATCCTTTTTATTTTATACATAAACGACTTGCCATCTATTCTAGCAGATTCTTTTATGTGTTTATACGCAGGTGATTCCTCTCTTCTGTTTAAATTTAAGGATTTAGTTGAATTACAGAGTAAAATTAATTTAAACTTACACAATTTACGAAAGTGGTTTTAATTTAATTTTATTAACGGATACACCATTTTACCACAATACATTCTACAAAAACTACATAAAAAAATTATAAATTTTAAACAGATACATCACATAAATCACTTAAAATAATAATAAGGAGAAAAAAAACTTAACATTCCCAGGAGACATATCGTTACAAACGTCTCAGCGCCCTCTTAAAACTAAGCAGAATGACATCAAAATGCAAATCCATGTCATTAAAGTCACTCTGCATTCTCACCAATGGAGCATGCAAGCCATAATTATTTCGCAGATACTCCAAGTAGAATAAATAATTCGATCTTGTTCGATGAACGGTGGAAAAGTTAAGACGATTTGGAAGATAACTACAATTATACCACCGTTCATAAGTTTGTATAGGAAACACATATCAGCATGAAGCCGTCTTTTTTGCAATGAACATAAGTTAAGTCTAGCAAGGGCTTAATTGTAATCTGTGTGACCATCCAACTAAGGAATTTTGAACTTAAAGGCGCAGGAACGCAAAAATCTCCTCTGGACAGCCTCAAGCTTTGTAATATGTGTAATATACTGAGGAGACCAGACCTGGCTTGCATACTCCAATATGGAGCGTACTAAACAATACAAAATTTTATAAACTTCACATGAAAGGTTTGTAGTAATTCATTGTATTTAAATGCTTCCAAGACCAAAGCATTTATTTTTCAAGTTGCTCAAAATGCTACTCACCCGGACATGGGTATTCAAATCTCTGGTACATCAGTGCAAGAAAGTTATACTGTAAAGTTTTGGGGTTATATTTAGATAGTGATCTTAATTTTACGAGCCATTGTAATAGCCTAAATAGTAATTTAAATAAATCCTGTTATTTATTAAGAAATTTAAAACAAGTTTGCTTTCATATTATTATGGAGAAATTTAGTCTTGAATAACCTATGGTCTGATTATCTGGGGAAATTTTTCCCCTGCGCATAGTGTATTAGCTACACAAAAGGGAGTTATTAGAATTATCGTAAATATCTCCCCACGTGAATCATGTTGACCATTATTTAAAAAAAATTAAATATTACCTCTGGCAGGTCTTTTTATTTTTGAAGTTTTATTGTATACATAAATATAAAAACAGAGATAAATTTAAAAAGAATAAATCCTTCCATACTTATAATACACGTATAAAACATAATTTTCATCTTCCAAACACGCAATGATCTATGTGTATGCGTTCGTTAGGTATTCTGGGACTAAGGCTGTATAATGCCCTTCCAGAAAATATGAAATCTGTCAGAAACGAAAAAATAGTTTAAATTAATATAAAAAAACCTTCTTCTTGGCTTGAGCACCTATACAGTTAAGGAATATTTTGTACTACTCTTGACATGAAGTTTTTACGTATTATGCATGTAAGATTGTTTACCCAAGTTAAGAAAATTAATCCGTAAACTAATTTTTTAAAAACTTTATTTTTACAATTGAACGAAGTGAACGATTCGAAATACAAACAGAGAATGAAAAAATTATTATAAAATACAGAAAAGTAACAAAGGATGCGGATTCGCTGACTTTACATTATTTATCACACATTAACAGTTTGTTAACATATAACTCCTCCCTCCTTAAGAGAAAACACTACGGATGAAGTCGGGTGGTTTTCTTCTGTGGTCTCTTCTTTCTTGGGGTGGCTCTTCCTACAATACCAAACAATAATTACAGTTCCAGTGACCAGTAGAACAATGAGTAAACTAGGCGTATTCCAAACGATAGGGTGAATTGGGTTACTATATTGAATCGAATTAGCTTCTGATTTCAGTTCTTGAATTGATTTAGTATTGATAGATTTTAATTTTAGTATTGGATTACTGGAGTGTTCTATCTTGTATTCTTCGTCGATTTTCAGTTCAGGCAAAATTAGTGGGTTGCCCCGGATGTTGTCCTCTAAGTTGGTGAAAGTAATATTGTTTACAATGACCGTGCAGTTTTTGGGTAACTTGAGCAGGGTGTTACTTCTAATCTCGAAAACTCTGGATTTTTCGCAGTGTGACTCCGTTTTAATGGTTTTATCGGCTGGTAATAATAATATGAACCTATCATTTAATTGTTCAACAATTGGGTGGTCCAACATTGCTTTTTCGGCTCTGCAGTTTGGTTTATTCGCTTGTATCAGTGGTATGATGCAGTCATCTGTTGTAATTTTATCTTTTTGTGTACAGAAATAAATTCGCTCCACTGCTGGGCAGGGTTCTAGCTCGTACTGGTAGTCTTGTGTACCGAGTATAAGGTAAGGGTGTTTTGGGATAATTATGGAATTTTGGTAAGGAAGGCAAATGATTTGAAACATATGGTAGATATTTTCGTTTAAAATAGGTAAATGCAAAACGAAAATTATTTTAGATTGACTTACGGATATCTGAACACCTATTAATTGATAATAGTTATATAAGTTATTAAATTTATGAATTCTATTTTTATAAATCTTTTCTGCGTATTTTACTAAAGTATGTAGTTGGTCAATGTTTAAAATAGCTGTATGCAATTTTCCTAATTGTCCAAATATAATCGCATTTTCCAAGTTATCTAAAAAGTTAATTAAATTCTGACAATTTAGTATTACTTGATCTAAAGCGTTTTGAAGTGATATGTATATGTAGATATCGTCAGTGAAATTATTGATTTTTTCAGTTAATTGGTTCAGTTTACCATTGATTAACAATTGGTTGTCTCGAAGATCAGTTATAGTTTTATTATAATGTTGAATTAAATGTTTACTTAAGGAAGTTTGGAGGTTTAGCTGTTGATAGAGAGATTGTTGATTTTGAGTGAGTTGTCGAATTTGTTCATCATATCGAATTTTATCGTCATGATCTAAAGTGCCAAATAACCATTTACTTGCGGTTCCAATGCCATCTATAAGGCCTCTCTTAAATCTATTTGTAGGTAAAAGATTATTTAACTTAGTGTTTGCCATATTAATAAGATATTCGGAGTGTGATAGTAAATAATGTATTTCTTGAGATTCGTGTAAGAGCTTTTTATGATTTGCAATAATGACTATTTTTTGATAAAATAATTTGGTGTTGTTAATTTGCGCGACTAATAGATAAGTTTCAATATAGTGGATAAAAGTATGCTTAGTTTCAATTAACTTCGTTTCTCCTAATTCTAAGGGTAAAAGGGGAGTACTTAAGTTTATAATTTCTACGTCACCACTTATGGGATTAAGATGTGGAAGGATTAATATTAGATATGTCAGTGTCCTTTGGGTTTCCATTTTTCTCCTGCAAAGAAGTTTTATTAGTAGATATTGGTCGTTTTACTTTGGATTTATGCAAATACTAGTTTTTTACTAGTTACTACTTTATTTCCTAAGTCTTTACTAAGGGATGCTCTAATATGTCGGGGTTTCGATTTATTACGTCCAGCTTTCCTATTTTTAATGAATATGTCTTGTCCTTCTTCGTAAGCCGGAGGTTCTTCGCGTGATTCATTTCGGGATCCTATTATTTTTTCTTTTTGCACTTGAGTTCGATTTTTAATGTCATTGTATACAGTTTCAAGCCTAATTTTCCTGTCTGATATGTAGTCGTTTATAATTTGTTCGTCTGTTAAATCAAAAGGATCTAATGCTTTGCTGTCTCCAAGGATAATGTCGTAGGGTTTACATTTCGTAACACTATGAATTGAAGAATTATAGCCTATCACAGCAAAATGAACAAGTTGTCTTATCGTCGTTTGGGGATATTGTAATTTTAGGACTCTTATGTTTTCTAAAAGAGAGAGATGAAATCTTTCTACCGGGCTGTTGCTTGTAGAATTTCTTGGTGTTGTGAAATGCAATCGAATTTTATGTAATTTACAAAATTCTTTGACTTATTCGCATTTGAATTCAGTACCGCTGTCGCAGGTGATAGCTTGAGGAACACCAAAGTGGGAAATAAAATTACTTAATCCTTCTAGAATATTTATCGCACTTAAATTTGGTTCTATTAGGTAGGCTTGTCCGTATTTCGAAAAGGAGTCGGGTATTGTCAAAAATTTTGCTAACTTGGAATACGTCAATATGTATTACCTCAAATGGTTTGGAAGGTGTAATCGTAAGAGCAAATTTTATTCTAGGAGGATGCCTATCGTATTTGGCTTCCTGGCAAATATGACAAGCGTTTATGTATTTTGTGATATCAGATTTAGCATTCGGCCAATAATACTTATTTTTTAGAGCTTCAGTTGTCTCATTTATACCTCGGTGGCAAGTTTTAGTCTCATGATGATATTTTAGAATATTGTACTGTTCGTCTGGATCTTCTACGTCGACTACTAATTTTCGGGAAATTAATAATTTGTAGGCGTGGTTTTTGAATGTATTTTGAAGGGTTGTAATTACTATAGGAACTAGATCTAAAGTCGATTCTTTAATATGAATGCAGTACAATTTATTGGGATCTACGTAGTCTTTAAATAGGTTAATTATTTCGTAAGTTAATTTGTCTTTACTATTTGTCAAATGTGCAGTAATTCGTGTTTTACTACCAAAATGTTGGCTGATACTTGTATGAAAAGAATTAGCTTTTCCTTGTTTAATGATTATTTGATTATTATATGAGTTGGTACAGTGTTCGGTGAAGGGAATTTCAAGAATAGGGTTTTCGGCAGCGGAGTGTACGGTCTCGTCGTCGTCATCTTGATTTTCTATGTGTTCACTTATTGGTAAGTGTTCGGTGTTTTTGTTAGGAGTTTCATTTTATTTTTTTTTTATTTTTATTTTACGGGCAAGCCCAATTCAGAAAATATTATTACAAAAAGAAAAAAAAAATATTACAAAGACAAAAGCAAAATCATAAGCAGTGTCAACACAAAGAACAAACATTGTAAAATGTATTGGATAACAAAGCTAATAAGTTAAAGGAAAAAAAAAAGAACATTACGATATAAAAAACAAAACAAAGTTTAAGCTTAAAAATTGCTGATAGAAATTATACCACTAACATTGTATGTTCAACAAATGGTTTTTAAATCTATCCAAGGAATTGCAGAATATATTTAAGTCATTTAGAGAATTCGCAAGTCTAAGTGTTCGTGGTAAAAAATTGTTGTAAGTATAGTTATATCTATGAAAGCTTATGTGAAAAGTTTGAGTTTGTCTTGTTGACCGAGTAGGCACATAAAGACCAATTTTTGACAGAAGATCGGGACAACTACTATTACCATTAATAATGTTGAATAAGATTGTCAGATCTTTTCTTTTTCTACGGGTTTCTAATGAAGTAATATTCAATAATAATTCAATATCTGTGTAGCTACGATATATATGTTGTTTAAAAGCTATGTATCTGAGAAAGGTGTGCTGAACTCTATCAAGTTTATTTTTATGAACTATATAATATGGAGACCACACAGAGGAACAGAAATCAAGATGGGATCTAACAAGTGAGCAATATAAAATTTTTATTGAATTTATATCTGTGAAATCACGAGATGTTCTTTTAATGAAACCAAGCATTTTCATAGACTTTTGGGCAACGGTACTAATGTGGTGTTTAAAGCTGAGTGAAGAGTCTAATATTATGCCTAGGTCTCTGATTTCAGTGCACGATTGCAATGCTTGATCGTTAATAGTATAGTCATGTGTTAGCAAATGGTGATTCCTACAGAAACGCATAATATAACACTTACCAACATTTAATTCCATGCCATTAAGAGAGCACCACTGGGATAATTTATTAATATCTGATTGTAGTCCAAGAATATCATCATGAGGTCTTATTATTGTAAAGCACTTAAGGTCATCAGCGAAAAGGAGAGCTTTTGTATGGGAAAAACAAGTAGTAATGTCATTAATGAACAGATTAAATAGTAGCGGTCCCAGGTGCGAACCTTGAGGAACACCTGAAGTTACAGGAAAAATGTTAGAATAACAGTGATTTACTCTTACCATTTGAGTTCTGTTTTCTAAGTAACTAGATAACCAGTTAAATATCAGACCATCGATACCATAAGAACGTAATTTATGTAATAGAAGGTCATGGTTTATCCTATCAAAGGCTTTTGAAAAGTCAGTGTACACTGAATCAACCTGCAAGCCTTCCTCCAGGGCTTCAGATAGGTAGTCAGTATAACTGAGTAGACTTAGCTCAGCAGATTTACCAGAAGAAAACCCAAACTGTGAGTTAGTAATAACACTAGAGCTGTCGTAAGTAAGAAATTCAGTTATAATGCTTTCAAATACTTTAGGGATAGTGCTTAGAATAGATATGGGGCGATAGTTCTTAATATCAGATTTAACACCTGATTTATAAATAGGAGTTACATAAGATTGTTTCCAGAAGTCGGGGAATTCACCAGAATCGAGAGAGGCATTGAAGATATGATAAAGTGGTCTAGATAGTATAAAGCTGCATTCTTTTAGAATAATAGGAGGAATCCCATCGGGTCCAGGTCCCTTATTAATATTCAGCTGTGACAATCTCTCATATATTTTTGATATTTGAATGTGGTAGGAAGATACACTAACGTTGGAGTGGATTTGGTTATGGTAATAATTTAGTCTTTGGTTAGTATACACAGATGAAAAATGATTGGCAAATAAATTGGATATATCATTTCCATGAGAGGCAATAGAATTGTTTAGTTTCATTGTGTCAGGTATTGTGTTGTTTTCTCTTTTGCTATTAACGAATTTCCAAAATGACTTAACGTTATGTTTAATGGAGGTTTCAGTTTCATTAATATAATTAGTATAGCAATCCCTTGTTAAAAGTTTACATTGGGCTCTAAGTCGACTAAATTCGACATAGCTTTCTGGTGATCTGGTGGCCTTAAACATTTTATGAGCAATTTCTTTGTTATGTATTAATTCTTTAAGATTAGGTGTAAACCAGCAAGGAAATTTTTTTAGAACTTATTTTTTTTAGTGGAACATACAAGTTAATAATATAGTAAAGAGAGTCATACAATATAGGAATCATTTCATTGAGTTGTTTATTATGTAAGAGATTGTCCCAGTCAATAGATTCAAAGCTTTGGCGAATGGCTGTGTAATTTGCACTGCGAAAGTCGTAGTAGTATTCCATAACTGATGTTGAACTTTTTTCGACTGCAAGTTGTAAAGTGGTTACTAGCGGAGGATGGTGAACATCTTGCTGGATCAGAAAATTGTGTGCTTTGTGTATTATTAGTTCTTGTGGAGATAGAATAAGATCAAGAAGAACCCCTCTGTTGTTAAGCACAGTATTAGATTGGAAAAGATTATGAATGGCACATATATTTGAGACGACTTCAATGGCTTCAGCCTCCGCCAATGGGGAGGTCGGTTGACAGGTTGCTACTGAACAGAAATCTTCTATTTCCCATATAGCAGATGGAATGTTATAATCACCAAATAGATAAAATGTAGAATTAGGAAATTGTTCACTTGTGGTTAGTAGTTGTTCAGAATGAATTTCATATTTGTTAATTTCAGACCTGGGTGGAAGATATACAGCCCCTAAAATGATATTTTTATTTAACTGAACAAAAACTTGTTCGACTGCGGAATTAGATTGGATGAGACTTGTTGACAACTTCTTGTTAACTGCTATTAGCACGCCACCTCCTCTACTAAAACTACTGGATTCCAGTGAACGATCACGCCTGTAGACATTAAAATTTGATAAACCTAGTTCAGAATTATTGATATCAGCCGTTAGCCAAGTTTCTGTGAGAATGATGACATCATAAAAGCAATTTGATACATTTAGACTAAGTTCAGTTAATTTGGTCCGAAGTCCTCTGACGTTTTGATAATAAATTGAGAGCTTGCCTAAGTCAGTGAGCTTTAGCGGTTTTTTTGAACGATCTTGGGAACATTTTTAAAATATTTAATTGTTAGGTTCTGCTCACCAGCTTGTTGACGATTCAGCAGCTCTGTTTTCACAGACTCTAAAGCTTTTCTTTGAAGCGGTGTTTGATCCAGCTGAATAAAGATTTTTTTATCTCGACAAGTGTTGTGTTTGTTTTTTATTACTGCATGGGCGTCCATTGAGGAAGACATTATAACTCTAAGAGGGCGATGTCCATTCTTATTCCTATTTCCAAAGCGAGAAATTTTGATATTATTTGAGTTTATAAGATTGTTTGAAATCGTGTTTAGGATAGATTTAACTTGATTAATATCATCAGTGGCTGTATTTGGTTCTTGAAGATTGAAAATCAGTAGATTGTTTGCCTTTTTTTGACGTTCGTGCAATTCGTTTAACACTTCTTCTGCCGAGAAAGGGGTAGCATCTTTATTTTCCTTCAGTTCCTTGATTTCGGATTTTAGTGAGGAAACCTCAGATCTAAGGTTCTCTATTTCTCTGATTAATTTAGGAACATTCTTAAACGATAATCGACAGTCACTGCAGAAGTAGTTGAGGGTTCTTTTCTGTATAATAACGGCACGAAGTTCTGAAGGCGCTAAACCAGTGCAGGTTTCATTAGGGTGCACTGTAATATGACAGCTGTCACACGCTACTAGCTTGTCACCTAATGCATCACCACAATGTGCACAATTATCGCCGGCCATGTTCCAAAATTTTACTGGACTATAACGACTGTGTATAAATATCCGTGATTTTTCCTGGACTATAAGCAGATAACTGAACTGTTAATTACAACAACAAAAAGACTGAAGAAAAAACTAGTCCTCGTTTAAGGTAGTTGAAATATTTGATATTTATTCTTGAAATACAGATGTAATTTAAACTAAGTTTCATAAATTATTACTTATTGTAGGTACTTATCTGAAGTATCAAATTGTAGATAAGAATTAGCTGCTTCTTTTGGTATGCAATTTATTGTAATAGCTTAAACTATTCCACTATAAAAACACGTTTTAAACAGAGTAGCATGTTGACACTACCGACACTGATATTGGCAACAATATAAAAATAATATAAATATAATATAAAAGTAATATTTTCTACAGTGTTGAGATTTTGATTGTCAATGTTGTCAATAAATTCTAAAAAGCATTGTTTGTATTCGTCAGTTATTGTGTTCTGTAGGTCATCTTCAGTTTCTATGTCTTCGATCAAGTTCTGTAGATAGTTATGGATATCGTAATTTATGTTTCCCGTGTTAACTATCATTGATTCATTGTCACTCTTCTCGGTCATGTTAATCTCGTTTTTATTGTTATAATTCATTTTATTATTGGGTATGGGAAGAATATTTTCGATTGTATAAAATTCGTAATTTTGTTTAGGACATTCTGTAAGAACGGTAACATTTATAGGCTTATCTAATGTCAAGTTAATTCTTTTATTCGTGTTATTTCTAATCTCCGTTTTCGCAAAACCGTGTTTAGCGTATGTTAAAGTTTCTGGGAAATAAAGTTGATCGAGTTTCATCTCTGGTACTATTATATCACCGTCGCCGACGTATTCTATGGGAACTTTAACAGCAATGACCTCGTTGGCGTCTTCCGATATCAGGTGTTTCGACTGGTCTAGTTTATAAAAAATAGGAATTTTTACAACATTATTTTTAAGCACATTTTCGTTAAAATCTATGACAAGATTTAATTTTCTCAAATCATTAAGCCCTATTAAACCATCGAATTGATTATGAAATTTATATAGAATGAAATTAAGTTTTGCTGCAGATTTTAATTCGGGAAATGCCGATATTTCAGCTTTAAATTTAGATTCATTTTCGCCTGTCGCGGTTTTTATTATTGACGTTGACGGATACATGTTATGGGAAAAGTACTTTTCGGCTATTGCTTGATTCAGAAGAGAATTCATAGAGCCAGTATCTATTAGCAGTTTAATTGGAGGATTTTTAATTTCGAGATAGGGTAGATCGCGAGAAAAGAAGTCAGAAAATATTTCATTTATGTTATTTGGTTCTGTAGGCCTGTGTCCCAAAAATTTATAGTTATTTTGTCCAAAGTCAGTTTCGTCTTGCGGTTCGGCTAGAGTTGGGTCTTCACTTTCATACTGTATTGGACCTATGATTTTATCATCGAATTGGCTATTAATATTAAATTCGTCTTGATAAAGTTTTTCGGGTTCTGAATAATTAATTTGAAATAGTTCTTCAGAAGTGAAATTTCTTTTAGCGTTGTTATTAGACCTAAAAGTATTTCGAGACGTAGTTGACATTGGTTGAGGGTCAAAATCGGATGGTTTGCCCGTAGGGGCGAAAACGTTTTTCGGGGGACCGAAAACCTGTCTATTGGTGGGGTAGTTACGTTTAACCGGTATGGATTGTATTGGAATTGGTTGACAAGGAAAGTTATTTTGGTTGTTATTATATCGATTATGCGAATTTGGATATGCCTGATAGTTAGGAGTAAAATTCTCTTGGAAATTGTTAACGGTTTGAGGGTTCGAAGTAGAGGGTTGTTGGAAAGTTTCGTTTGCGTATTGATGGGGTGTGTTAAATCTCTGCAAAGGTCTGTGAGATGATAATTGATTTTGTTTATTTGAATTATTTAGATTGATTTTATGGGGTAAACTTGGTTGGGTCCTTAAATTATTTTGAGAGTAAAAGAAGTTGTCTTCTTCAATTAAGTAATTTATCGCAATTTCAAGATTGTTAGGGTTCTTAAGTCTTATTATAGTTTGTAGCTGACCATTTAAACTTCTTAGTAACGTTCTTAGAGTCATTTGTTCGTATTGTCGTCTATGAATTTCTTTACCGGCTTCATTCATTTCGGTATTTTTAAAACTATTAATTTTTTCGAATAAATGGCTCCTTAGAACTTGCAAGCGTTTTGCAAATTGTAATGGTTGTTCATTTTTATATGGCCGTGCCATTAGCAAATCTTGTTCTAAACATTCTAAACTTCGTTTATCTCCAAAGCAAACATTTAATGCACTTTTAATTTGGTCCCAGGAATTAAGTTCCGTTCGAGAACCAACTAACAAATGAGCTCTGTCGATTAATTTTGATTGAATAACTTTAATTAAATATTGTTTCAAAATGATATCATTCGATTGCTTATACGTATTAACTAAAAAATCGCACTGAGACACGAATTTAGTTAGCATTAATGGATTTCCATCGTAACATGGAATAATATCCACATATAATTTCAACATGCTTACGTTAATTTCGTTAGGCATGGTTTCTCTAACTTTTAATGATTTATCAAAATTAGAAACTAGTGTTTCGATATCAGTATCGTTCATAGAATAAATTTTTATTAAAGTTTTATAAGTATTTATTTATTATTTATTAAATAAACTTTAAATTCTTTTAAATTAAAAATCAGTTGCTTAATTGCTAATTACCTATTCTAAATTTCTCAAGCGGACAAGGGGTGAAAAGGAACTCGGTACTTAGCACCCTTGTGATTCCCTGCAGCTTCCAAACACTCGCTCCAGAAATAGTTCGGATTAACGTGAAGAGTTAAAACTCGCCGTAACTTGAAAATCGGTTATCGATACCGCGGCTTTTCAATACGTCGTTAATCCTACTGACTGCGCCAGTTAAGAAAATTAATCCGTAAACTAATTTTTTAAAAACTTTATTTTTACAATTGAACGAAGTGAACGATTAGAAATACAAACAGAGAATGAAAAAATTATTATAAAATACAGAAAAGTAACAAAGGATGCGGATTCGCTGACTTTACATTATTTATCACACATTAACAGTTTGTTAACATATAACTCCCACGACTCATAAGTAAATTGCCTATTTTTTAACCTATATCTCTGTCAGTAAGTGACAAATTATTGAGGAGTTGTGTTATAGTTTCATTTACTCAACTAGTGGAGTAAGTAAATAGAAACCTGTATTATTATGTTGGTTGCCTACAGTATACATTAAATTAAACTAACATTTGACATTTTTCAGACAAAACTATCTGCGAAAACTTATGCCAAAATTTAAATTATTTTTAGTTTTATACAAAACTATTTGGTAAGTCGTGGGTAAAGCATAGTACTTCACTCGAGGAACAAATTGCATATTTAGCTCGTCTCTTTAGCCCCTTCGCTCGCAAGCTCGCTAATAGGCCAAACACACTCGCTGTAATATGCAATTTACTCCACTCGTAAAGTAATATACTATTGTACTATCTAATGTATGTTGTTATTTATTGTTGACGTGTCCTATACATTTGTAAATGTTTTTAAAGGATCAATAAACAAACAAAAACAAACAGACCATTTAAATGTAAAATTTGTTCGAAATATTTTAAACGTTCCAGTCATTTAAACTGACGAAAAGCTTTTAAATATAAAATCTGATCAAAATAGATCATAGATTTCGGTGATTTAGAAATAGTGAAAAAATTTTCAAATGTGAAAGGATTCCGCACAAAATCAATGAAAAAGTCAAATTGTCTGAATTTTGTGAATAAATAGCTCTATGTAAGTAGAACCAAAATCTCAATGGGCATCAAACCTAAAAATGGAAAAATTTTGAGATATAGAGGTTTGTAGTTTTACTAAAATAGTCATTTAATGAGCAGGTCAAAATTTGATACACTGAGTAACTCTAGATCTCTACAGTAAATTTTTCCCAAAAATCCTAGGATAGCATGGGGTTTTTGGGGTCGCTTATTTCGAATCCGTTAGGTTGAAGGTCATTTAAATTTTTTTTTTCTAAAGCTTTGGTGCCCTTTGATTTATTTGTTTTACTCACTTAGAACTATTTAGTCACAAAATTTCATTGATTTTGTGCGAGATCCTTTATTCAAAATGTTTTACACACAAAGGTAAATTAAAACGAAAAATCTATTAAATGTAGTTAATACACAAGTATAGTAACCTATAGCTGAAAATAATTTTTTTTATAAACAATGATCGGATATGATGACACTATTGTTTAATAACTCATAGTATAATACTTTTCTAGATGTCTATCAAGTTTGGGTCAGCGTTAGCCTTCTTTTTTTTCCACCGTCTGTATTTAATACATCCTTTCTTACCTCTTACCCCCCAATATCATTTTCATCTAATCTTTTATTCGCATAATAATTCTCATCCCTCTTCTCTACACGACCAAACCATCTCAAACTATTTACCTGGATTTTCTTGTTCAGCTGTCACACTTTTACCTCATCTCTTCTCTTACTCTCTTTATTAATACACATAATAATAATAATAGGTTTATTTGTAGCCTCTTAGTGTTCACCGATTTGAGAAAGTTTATAGTATAAATCTAAATTGGAATTTAACAATAAATAATAATAAATTTTTAACTTCTTGCTAAAAAAATATATTTTTTTTAAATTAGGAAGTATTGTTTTCACCCAGTTTTCCTAAAATCGAGTTTTCATCGGATATCAACCTTTTGATGTCTTTGGAACCTCCCCTGACTATTTTTACGAGGGTGTCTGTATGTATGTGTGGATGTATGTAAACCTCTTATAACTTTTAAACTGCTTGACCGATCGGAATGAACTAAAAGGCGTTCGAAAAAGTTTCATCTAACTTAGATTCTTTGTGAGTTTGAGCCGATTCGGACCGGTAGATTTCGAGAAATTTTAAAAATAAAACGTGTGCGTCTCAGGACGCGCGACAGAAGTGATAACTTCAACTAATGTAAAAATTAAAAAACTACAAAAATTTCAAAGTTCGATAAATCTTTTATTTGTTAACGTGCAAAAAATTATAACCTATCAAAAGATAGGACATTTTCTCAAAAATTTATAAATGTTACTATTTTTTATAACTATTCTAGTTTTCGATATACGAGGGAATTACAAATTTTAACAAAAAACTTTTAGTTCCCCCGTATATTGAAAACTATAAAAGATATGAAAAAACTAATTAGAATTTTGGATTTCTGAGAAAATTTCCTATCGTTTGATACTTTTTGTACGATAATAAATAAAAATGTAAAAATTAAAAAAACTACAAAAATTTTAAATTCCAAAAATTTTTTATTTGTAAACGTACAAAAAGTTATAACCTATCAAAAATTTAAACATACAGCTATTCTTCTATAACTGTTCTAGTTTTGGATATACGAGGGAATTACGAATTTTAACAAAAATTTTATAATTCCCCCATATATTGAAAACTATAAAAGTAATGAAACAACTAATTGGAATTTTGGATTTGAGAAAATTTCCTTTTTTTTAATAGGTTATAACTTTATCTACAATAATAAATAAAAAAGTTACTAGCTTTTTTAGTTTTTCGTAATTTTTAACTTTTGTTAATAAAAATGTAGAAATTGAAAAATATACAAAAATTTCAAAGTTTGATAACTTTTTTGTTTGTAAACGTACAAAAAGTTATAAACTATTAAAGGTAGGAAATTTTCTTACAAATCTAAAAAAAGTAACTATTTTTTATAACTTTTTTTGTTTATATAAAAAGTCAACAGGACGTGTTTCTCTAACGTCTAAGGGAAATCTAGTATTTTATTCGTTTATATCGTGATTTTAAAGTTAAAAAGTGTTGTGGTAGATAACTATAATATCTGTGCATCTTTGTATAATAAATTATTGATGTGGGTAAGTCAATTAACAAATATCTATACATCCACACATACATACAGAAAAAATTTATACCAATTTAGATTTAGGAAATTTTGTTATTGCAATTTTTTTAGATATACAGAAAGCATACGATACTGTCAATTATGAAATATTATTAAAAAGCCTTGACAGAGTAGGAGTAAGGGGTAAAAGTTTAAATATGTTTAACAGCTTTCTACAAAATAGATTACAGTTTGTTTCGCTTGGAGATTTTCAAAGTGACATTAAAACAATGACAATAGGAATTCCCCAAGGTAGTATTCTTGGTCCTATTTTATACATTATATATATTCAAAATTTACAGGAACTAACCTTAAAAGCAGATCATTTTATTTTTGCGGATGATACTACCCTGCTATATCATGACAAAGATGGACAATGCATTCAAGAAAAAATTTACAATGACATGACAATTTTAGAAAAATGGTTATCATTTAATAAACTTGTAATTAATGCTCAGAAAACGAAGTTTATGCAATTTGGCAATAAAAACATAGAAAATTTGGAAATTACACTAAACCATAATTTAATAAAACAAGTTAGGGAGGAAAAATATTTAGGACTTTTTATTGATAAAAATTTAAAGTGGAACACTCATATAAAATTTGTTTGTTCTAAATTATCCTCTCTCATTGGAGCTATTAAAAGAATAGGAACCTTGTCAAAAAAAACCGCAAATTTAATATATGATGCTCACATTCAAAGTAATTTAATTTATCTATTACCTGCTTGGAGTTGTACAACTAAAAAAAATTTAAATTCAATATATCGTTTACAAAATAAATCTTTAAAAATACTTTTTAGACTACCATGGCTATTACCATCTAATAAATTATATGAACAATTAAAAAAATTAAACTTGTATGAATTAATTATTTTTGAAAAATGTAAATTTGGGTGGAAAGTATTAAAAAACAAGCAAAAATGTAATACCAAAATTATTGACAATAATAAAAAACATAATCATAATACAAGAAATAACTCAACATATAAAGCTAACATTAGAACTAATTTTGGACGTAAATTAATGAGTTATGATTCTGTTAAACAATTTGAAAATCTTCCGCAAACGATTAGAAATAATCAAAATTTTAAATCTTTCAAAAATAAATTGAAAAAATATATTTTTAAAAGAAAAAATTAATTTATTTTAATTTTTTACATTTATTTTTATTTAGTATAACTTCTTTTGGTTGTATATTTGTTTTCGAATTTTATTATGTTATTGTTACATTTTATTTATATATTCGTTTTAGTATTTTGTTATGTTATTTTTATGTTACATTTTCTTATACCAGCATACGCTGTCTGGAAATGTAAATTTTGTTAACTAAATAAAAAAAAAAAAAAAAATACATTGATTGTCAAATCTGACATATACCACATCAAATATTAGGATCTCTTTTAATCTAACCAAGCCATCGCCCTATTGCTACTACTACTACTCCAACTAAGAGAGCAACCCCTACCGTTTTCACGATCTCCAAACAGCCTCGTCGGATCTACCTATACTTATCGATATGGACACGAATATTGCATTCACGTCTTCATCAGTGCAGGGAAATGTCAGCGAAAGCCAAGAGGCAGATGCTTCTCCACGTGTTGCTGCGACGTATGCCAATTATCGTTTAAAAATCATCATGGCATGTGTTGAGTATCCTATGTGTATAGAACTATCAACCACCCTGTACAATTTTATTTTGAGTGTTTGCTATTTTAGCCGTTCTGTGTGTATCATATTTTTCTATAATTTTTGAGAACTCTAAAGAGAAAGTGACTTTACCATTATGCTATGAATCTTTTTTGACCATAAGCGTAAGCTGATGGCCCTTTTAAGTACCTAGTTTTTAAGTGTAGTGTAAATCAGACAGTTGAGTTGAAACCTCCAAGCAAAAGAGACAATGAGACCAAATCAATAATTTCTAGAGACATTTTGAGATCATTTAATTCGAGTTTTTACGTTTACGCCGTTAATGAGTTTATCTTTAAGTTTCCTTGTATATATTCCGTTCTATTTTTAATCTTGTAAATAAATACAATTTAGTTAATTGTAAATAATCGGTTTTTTAATATTCCGGTAAATATTCCCGTGTGTTATCCTTAACAGCATGCGTATCCACCGCGGTAATCACACGGAAATGAAGCTAATTCAACAACAGCCATCAATTTAGTAGCTCGACTGATTCCACAACAATCAACAGCGGCTACCACTAATTCGCAAGCTGAGACACCACCAACAACATCATCACCCGATCTCGATGCTAATTGCCTTCGATGGATACGCGTGTTTGCTATGATCAAGACTAGCGAATCAGTGGATCAAGAACAGTTCGACAATCAAGTTAGTTCATTTCTCAAATTTGTATTTCAAGCCAACGAAAGATTGCCAGGCCCAACACACCCAAATGTGAAATATTCGGATGCAAATGCTAGTGAACGTAGACGAGCAGTTTACGCATACGAATTAGCACAATACAACTATTATAATCAGCGGAAAAAAGTTGTGCCTGATGTGATGAATAATGGTAAAATGCGACAATGTCAGATCGACATGAAAACGGTTCAGAACCACTTCAAGCAATAGTTCGAAAGCACTAACGATACACAACTAGAAACGTACGATGAGACACCCGCTCAACATAACATACAATTCATTGAAGCGGAGATCGAACAAGAAATAAAGTTCATCAGCATTGACACATCTCCTGGTTCCGATCGTGTACTCTCAAGAACAGTAAAGAAACTAACAGTTTCGAAAGCAATAACAAGTATTGCTAACATAATGCTTCGTACTGCGTTCGTGCCAACAGCACTCACCGAAGGCCGTATGGTATTGACAAAGGTGGTGATGCTAGTGACATTGCGAACTGGCGTCCGATCACAATATACTCGGTTGTTCGACGAATAATTGAGAAAGCAATCGACAAAAAACTCAGACAACAAGTTCCAATCAACAGCAATCAACGTGGTTTCGTGTCTGGTCTGCCTGGATATCACATCAATACGAGACTTGTCAATAGTTGTCTCAAGGACGAGAAAGCAAAGAAAAAAGAGTGTGTCATAGCTTTCTTAGACATATCCGTTAGAATAATATTTAGTATTGTGCAATTATGGTTGCCTATTAGTAGGTAATGTTTCCTGTTTCTGTTATTATAAGTTGTCAGTACTGAAATGTTTTGGTGTACTGTGTCAAAGTTGTCAAGTGTATCTAAAGTGAAAAACAATGGTGGTGAAAGGTAGCGCACATAAAGTGTTTTTCTTATGTTTATAAGTTTTTCGAATTGTACTTTGTTTTAATAAATCTCTTTAAAGCCAAAACCTTTTAATTACAAAATGGCCTCTAACAATATCAAAAGCTTTCGATCGTATCGGACACGAACATATTCGTCGATCACTCATATCAAACGGTGTATCAGATAAACTTTCCGCAGTAGTGATGAGTTTGCTTTCGCGGAACAAAGTTAAAGTATCCATTGGAAAAAACGAAAGCGAACCTATTCATGTTCGTAGAAGGGTGCCACAAGGTGACCCAATGTCCCCAACTCTGTTCAACATCGCCATCAACTTCATATACAACGAAATTTGCGATGCATCATTTTCGAATGATTACAAAGTTACAAAGTTGACGAAGACTTCGACTCTCTTTGCTTATCTGGATTTGCTGACGATCAAGCAATAACAGCTACCAACGCAAGCTTTGCTATACACGTGATCCAATTAACGCAAGATTTGTTCAGCAAAATTGGTTTATCGGTCAATCCAAAGAAAAGTCAAACAATTAGATTAAAAGATGGGAAACTTGTTACTGAGCCGCTGATTCTCAATGACGGTTCAATTATCGATAGTGTGAAAGTCAACGAACGCGTTCGCTATCTCGGATGCAGCTTTACAAACGAATTAGTTTTCGACAACAATGTGATTCCAACTCTCGAAAGCAATCTCAAAAAGTTAGCAACATCAAGTATGTTGAAACCTGACCAGAAACTGAATATAGTGAATTGTACTGAACTCGTATTATTAGTGAAAATAAAGGCATTGATGCTTCAACTTCATTTATTGAATTCGAATTAAAATCAATTTTTAACAATAAAAGAAAACTTAAAATAATCATGTTGCTGGTGTCAGCAATAAAATAGCACACCTCATTTTAAAGTGTGGAAAGGAAGTGTAATGAACTGTTCGTTCGTTCAACTATCAAAATTGCAACTAAGTATTATTACCAATTAATAAAATAAGAAAATGAAATATGTAATATGAAATATTACTATAATAAAATAATATATTTAATGTTTATTCACTACACCTCCCTTGCTGAGTAAAAAAAAATTTTATTACAATAACAATTTTTTTTTTAACTTAAAAGTAAAATGTTAAACTGGATATTTTAATTGTCAAATGCTAATATTTATTCTATATAGATTTTTATTCTGTTTTTATGGACTTCAACAGCTTTATTTCCTATACTTAAAACTACATTAGAATCCTTAACATCTATGACCTCATACGGTCCCTTAAATAGAGGCTCATATTTACTAGTACTACCCATATTTTTAATTAAAACCTTATCGCCTATATTAACATTAACCATATTTAAATTTTTATCCCATTTTTCTTTTCGATTCAACTTTGATGCCAGCAAATTATTTCTCGCGTCATTCCATGCGACTTGCAATCGATACTTTAATTCAATAGGATAATCATCAAAGTTGTATACAGGATCTGTTTGATTTAAAAAGTTTGACGGTATTCTACTTTGTTTTCCAAAAACTAATTCATACGGTGTATAAGATGTTTCGGAATGGACGGAATTGTTATACGCAAAACACCAAAAAGGAATCCACGAACTCCAATTATTAATATGACTTGAAGAATAGATGCGCAAGTAAGCACCTAAATTTTTGTGAGAATTTTCTAATGCACCCAAGGTTTCGTGATGGTATGCCGTAGAGTTAAGTTTTTTGATATTTAACAAATTACACATTTCGTTAAAAGTAGAAGACATGAACTCTGAACCCTGATCGGTTAATATTTGCTCTGGAATACCAAATCGAAGAACAAAATTTTGGACAAAAGCTTTAGCAACTGTTACTGTCTCTTTGTTTTTAATAGGATATGCCTCGACGAATTTCGTTAAATCGCACTGCAACGTTAAAATGTATCGATTATTATCATTGTCTTGATCTAAGGGGCCCACCAAGTCAAGAAATATTTTTTGAAAAGCCGATGTTGCAGTACTTGTAATTGTTAACGGTTGTTTTATATTTTTAGAATATTTATAGCGTTGACATGCATCACAACGCTTAATAAATTCTTCTACATGCTTTCGAAGTCCTGGCCAAGAATATGACTTTCTGATGTTATTGTACGTACGTTTAATGCCTGCATGGCCTCCCGTTGGAAGCATGTGATAGTCGTTAATTATTAATTGTTGTGTTTCTTTGTTGTTAATATTTTGAGTACCCTTTATTATATTTAATTTAATACCTAACTTTCTTATACTGTCGGAAACTTTTAAAAATTTATTAACTACTGAAGCGCATTTTTCATTTTTAATTATGACTAATTCCGGAATTTTCTCATTGTCACAAATTTCTTTCAGGACTCTCAATGCTGTGCCTAAGCCAGTCACTGATAGAGTTTCCTGGTTTACATAAATAATTTTCGATTCTTTATCAAATATAGTAGCTACTGTTACGCCTTCGTTATATATTTTATTTGTTCCCTGACTAATTTTATCATTAAAATATTTATTATTAACAAATCGTAATTCGACACATTCTGATGGGGATTTTAATAATTCCACAACTCCTGGGTGATCAAGCCTTTCGTTAGAAGGAACATTAGAATCCTTCACAGAATTGTCGGTGTTTTCCATTTTCTTTTTACGCGCTCTTGTTATTACATTAACAGTTTCAGTGTTATTTGAACAAATTGACTTTAAGTCATCTGAACTTATAGTTACCCTAGATAAAGCATCAGCTACTACGTTTTCTCGACCCTTAACGTATTCTATTATAAAATCGTATTCTTCTAATGTTAGCCTAAATTTGGTAAGTCTACTTGAGGGGTTGGTCATACTAAACAAATATACTAATGGTCTATGGTCAGTTTGTATTAAAAAATTTTTAGCAAATAAGTAAGGTCTGAATTTTTTTACTGCCCAGCAAATAGCTAATAATTCCTTTTCTATGGTACAGTAATTTTTTTCGGCTTTATTTAACTGTCTACTCGCAAAAGCTACAGGTTTATCGTCGCTATTTGATAAAACTGCTCCTACTGCCACGTTAGAAGCATCTGTTTTTAAAATAAATCTATTTTCATCGGAAAAATCAGGATAAGCTAATATTGGAGGGTTAAGAAGTGCACTTTTTAAAGTTTCAAACGCTTTTCCACATTCCGTAGTCCATTGGAAAACTACTCCTTTCTTACTTAATCGATTTAGTGGTGCAGCAATATGTGAAAAATTTTTTATAAATTTTCTGTAGTAATTCGCGAACGCTACGAAACGTTTAGTTTCGTTTGAATCTTTTGGCACTGGATAGGATTGAACTACTTTAATTTTTTCCGGATCTGGTAAAATACCCTTTGTTGAAATTACGTGACCCAGATATAATATTTCTTTTTTCAAAAATTCGCATTTTATTGGATTCAATTTTAAATTAACTTTTCGTAAACGATGTAAAACTTTTACTAAATTTTGATTATGTACTGTTAAGTTGTTTCCGAAAACTACAAGATCATCCAGATAAATAAAACAATTTTCATAATTTAAACCCGCCATTGCTATTGTCATTGCTCTCGAAAAAGCACTCGGGCTAATTTTTAGACCCATCGGTAGTCTAGTCATTTGAAATTGTCCCCTGTCTGTAGTAAACGCTGTACAAGGTCGCGATTCCTGTTCCAACTCCACCTGGTAATAACCTTGAGACAAATCTAAATGAGAAAAATAGACTGCACCCGATAAGGAATCTAAAATTTCATCTATGCACGGCAAAGGAAATTTATCATCGATAATTTGTTTATTTAATTGTCGGTAGTCGATAACAACCCTATAACGTTTTTGACCGTTGACGGGATGTTTTTCTACCAATAATAATGGGCTGGAAAATGCTGACTTAGCCGGTTCGATTATACCGTTCTCTAATAACTTATCTACTTGCTTATGGATTTCTGATTTTTGGGCATGAGGTAATCGATATGGTTTAACATAAACTGGATTTGCATCATTTTGTAGTTTAATTTTATGTTTATAGATATTTGTTACAGTGAAAGGTTCATTATCTAAATAAAAAACATCAGCATATTTTGCGCATATTTTTTGAATACTCGTTTTTTCTTCTTTATTTAACCCTTTAATATCTATTAATTTTAATAATTTATCAACCCGATCTACTGAAAAGGGGATATTTCCAAATTGATGTATGTCAAAATCCGATATATTCTGGAGCGTTGGTTTAAAATTCTTTAACTTAATCTCCCTATCATTAGTATTTAATATTCTAACTGGTACTTTACTACCGCTTGGTCTTGTTATAATTCCTGCTACGAAAACACCTTGTGAAATCTCTTCTGGAACTACCAAACTATCATATTTACTTCCAACTTGAAAATATTGAATAACTTCACAACGAGGAGGAATTATTGTATAATTACTTTGTTCAGACTCTAATGGTATAGCTAATTTTTTATTGTTTGCATAAAAATAAAAAATAAATTGTTCATAATCTAAAACAGCCTGATGTTTAATAAAGAAATCTGATCCGAGTACCCCGTTTATATTACTCTCAAAATCATTTACTACCTGGAACTTATGACCTATCCTAACATTATCATATTCTAATAAAATATTTGCTGACCCCATGGTAACTGTTGATCCTGTAATGCCTTTAATTGTTATCTTGTTTGAAGTGTCGATGAACTGACTTTTGTTTATACTAGACGAAAAAATTACACTAATAGATGCACCGCTATCTAATAAAAATATTAAATTTTTATTTCCATATTTTAAGTTTATATAATTTAGTCCATTTATATCAAATACCGTGTGAATATTTTTAAAATCATTATTAGGGACGAAAAAAAACGTCTTCGTTAGTTTCCGAGACTTGTTCATTATTATTTATTAGGAAATTTCGCTGTACTCGTCCTTCATTCCCATATCTATTAAAATTATTTCTGCTACTTCTAGTACCTCGATGGCCCCCTCTATTTTGAAACCTAGAATTCTGATTCCCATAAGAATTATTAAAAAACGTTTGATTTGCGGAAAAATTCGGTCTATTTGGAGCATAATTGCGTGATCCTCTACTGCGAGTAAAATTCCGTAATCCTCGGCCTCGTGATCGGTTATCGCTATTGAAAGATCTAAAATTTGTTTTACCCCGCATGCTAAAAATTTGAGGGTTTGAATTTCTCGTTATTTCTTCATCTTTAGCTCCCCGTATCGCGTCGTTTAATGATGTATAATTTCGTGCTTTTATTATTGTTCTTAAATCGTGATTCCGTAAACCATTTGAAAATGAATTTATTGCTAATTTTTCATTTGGTGCCTTTAACACGTTTGCCACGTTCTCGTCACCATCAGCTTGCGCCAATGTTAGATTAACCATTATCTCTTCGATTGATTTTCCAAAGTCATCGATTGATTTATTATTTTGCTTTAGAGTGTGCAATTCTAAAGATAACGAAGCTGCAGATTGTTTTGTTAATAAATGGGTTTTAATGTCCCTAATTAACTCTGCGTTGGAATTATAATTTTGTTTTAATTTTAATTTTGCACTTTGTGATAACCGCGTTTTTAAAACATATTTAACTAGAAAATCTTTTCCGTCGTTATCTAACATGCTATCATATAATTCGATGGCATCAATTAGTTGTTTGACCGAGTCTTCAGTATTATTAATTGTAGGAATTAAACTTGAAGCTACTTTTAAATCAAATTTTTCCCCCATATTGACTAAATTTTCTTTATTTGTCAATTTTTTCCTTTCCTCTAAAATTACTTTCAATTCAATAATTATATCCTCAATATACCCTACAGTTTCCTTAACAGAATTAATTGTTTCTACCTTATGACTACTTAAATTAAATACATTTCTTAATTCCTTAAAATATGTTATTAATTTCGTTAGTTCAGAATTATATTGTTTATAAACTTCTACATTGGTACGCCTTTGTTGATTGTCTTTCTTTAACTTAACTTTTAATGCCTTTAGTGTTTCATATAAATTATTAAAACTATCTATACTACTCATTTGAAACATAAAATAAAAACTTATAGCTACATATACCTTGTCCCATTTTAATTGTCGTTATTAGCACTATTCACTTTTCACTATTATTTCTTTAACTTTTTAACTTTCACTACACTAATTCTTGACTTCTTGTTATTTCACGCTGTATCTTCTTTTCAAAATATTTCTTACATCTTCTGATCAAAAAATAAATTACTACCGCTACAAATCCAACGAATGCAATAATTCCCAACAACTCTGCTGTAGAAAATGAATCATCCCCCTTTATACTAGGGCTGTTTGTAAGACCACCACTGTTGCCCGCCTGAGCAATAATTACCTCTTCTTTTGATGCTTGTTGTCCCATTTTGTTGATTGTTTGTTTTTTTTACTACGATTTTGCACAAACAATATTAAAACATTTGTCGCAGGACTGGCAGGATCGCCATGTACTGAACTCGTATTATTAGTGAAAATAAAGGCATTGATGCTTCAACTTCATTTATTGAATTCGAATTAAAATCAATTTTTAACAATAAAAGAAAACTTAAAATAATCATGTTGCTGGTGTCAGCAATAAAATAGCACACCTCATTTTAAAGTGTGGAAAGGAAGTGTAATGAACTGTTCGTTCGTTCAACTATCAAAATTGCAACTAAGTATTATTACCAATTAATAAAATAAGAAAATGAAATATGTAATATGAAATATTACTATAATAAAATAATATATTTAATGTTTATTCACTACAGAATCAATACATATTTCCAATGCTTACGTACGCTTTGCAATCGGCACCCATCAACAAAATTCCTGTCTATGTAACAGACGCATTGGACGTGATGATTAGAAGAACAGTCAAAAACGTTATTGGTCTTCCGTCAAGCACAACGAATGAAATGTTCTACGCATCGCGGTCTTGCAGTGATGTGCTCGCCATGGGAAGTACATCTTCAACATTTCTCAATTGCAGCAAAGCTTGACAGAGTAGATGACGGTCTCCTACAATCGCTTTACAGTTTTATACAAGAAATGGATGAATGTAAGCGTAAGCCAAATGTGGAAGGACTGAATTCAAAAGAGCTGCGACAAAATCTACGTAAACGAGCATTCGACACATGGTCAAATAATTCCTTTCAAGGCATCGGAGTCAAACACTTCGACACATTCACCAAAAGCAATAGATTCATCTTAAACAAGCAACCGCTTTCGTCATCTGAATGGGTTGCAGCCATCAAATTAAACACCAACTATACAAACTTAAATGGTATGCCAGGTTCACAGAGCAGTTCCAACCTTTGTCGCAAATGCAATAAAGAGAGAAACACCCGCACATGTCACCGGAAACTGCGATGCGAATCAATTACCAATTAATAGTCGAAATCACCGCGTTAAACATGCATTAACAGATTTGCTCAGAAACATTGGTTTTGAATGTTTCGAGGAAGTTTTTGCAGTCGACACCGGTGGTAACAATAAGATTCAGTGACAGCGTTGCATTCGATAAAGGTACGAAAGCATACATAATTGATCCAACTGTAAGATACGAAACCAATGACGAAAACCAAGACGCAGCTATCGCGACTGAGAAAAAAGATATATACGACAAATGCATTCCTTATTACAGCGAAAAATACAGTTCGACATTTGGCGTACGCGACTGGTCAGTAATTGGTTTATGGTTCGGTTCAAGAGGAACAGTTGGCCTTAATACTATTAAATTCTTCAACGACTTTAAATTGGACAAAACTATATTAGTAGAAATAGCGGAACAAGTTTTAATCGACTCAATTAGAATACTTCATCACCATATTTATAGTTAACCTCTTCCAAATCATTTTTAACCTATGTCGAAAGATTGATCGGTCGCTGTGTATTTATGCAACCTGCGTTTCGCAGGCAGCTCACTTTAGTAATAAAGTTTTTCATTCATTCACGAGGGAATTACAAATTTTAACAAATATTTTGTAGTTTCCCCGTATATTGAAAAATATAAAATATAGGAAAAAACTAATTAGAACTTTGGATTTTTGAGAAAATTTCCTATCGTTTGATAGGTTATAACTTTTTGTACGTTTCCTATTAGACATAGTGGCACCGTAACGCGTTACGTTACAAAGCAGTTTACCCTCCCATAAGAAGTTCACTTCAAAAAACATAGTCAACTCTCTTTTTTTATTTTAATTAAAAGTTGCGGATTTGTAGAAAAGTCTTAAAATTTTTCTTAATGCATATCATTTTTTTAAAACTCCAAACGGGTTTTGAGATATACAGGGTTAAAATAGAAAGTTGAAAAAAATACTAAATCAACAAAAAAAATTCCCTTAAATTTTCGATATTTTTGTTCAATCGGTATTAATAAATTTTTGCAAGTTTTTAAGCTTTTTCTTAACAATTTAGATTCTTTCCAATGACAATAATTAAATTTGATAAAAAAACAGTTATATTTATTTGGTTATAAGATTTTAATTGTAAAGTCTTCGTTGTTAGGTGAAAGAAATAAAAAAAATCAAATTAAACATGTATTTATTAAACATTAAAAAGAAATAAAAAAATTAATAAATTCTGAATGAAAAATTTGAAAAAACTGCCACAAAGATTTAACAAAATTCGAAGTTAACAAAAATTAAAACATTCGTTTTTTATTTTCTTTAAATAAAATATTAAACATAATGAACTTGATTTAAAATAAAAATAAATAATAAGAAAAATATTACGAACAAATTAAAGTCAAATAATAATGATGATGTCTTTCTTTTTTTACAGTAATCAAATTTTCAAATCTTGTAATTGCTGTAAAATCACCATCAACAGATGCAGATAATAATCCGGTAATATTTTGTTGACTATTTTTGTTAAAATGCAAATAAAAATCAAATAATCTATCTGAATGTTTAATTTTTTTAACAAAAATTAACTGATCTTGAACAAATACAAGAGAATCCGACCAAAAATTTACATGAAAATAAAAATCTGTTTCTAATGAGAAATTTCCATGTGTTCAATTAGTTGTCCTAAATTGTTAATTTCATTACATTTAAAACATTTTTGCTTAATTTTGTCTTTTTTCACTTCCCATTCATGTTTTAATAAACAATTTAAATAACAGAAGGTTCTGTCGCAATTACAACTGCAGAAATAATGTAATAAATCTACGGATTTAGATAATTCGTAATCAACTTTATGAATTAAATTTTGTTTTAACAAAAAATAAAAACAAATTACACAAAGTGAATGTTTGTAATGTTTACTAATATATAATTGTCTCACATGATTACAATTAATACAAACAGGAAAAAAAACTCTGTTTTTTTCATTTACTCCAAATCGGCATTCTGTTAAACGTAAATTTGATTTTTCTTTTTTAAATAATTTTCTTATTAATAACGAATTTGTTAGTGGTGTAAATTTAATACCCACAAATAAATTTAGATAATCAAAATTTTTAAAACAGATTTTAAAAATTAAACAAGAATTTTCTTGTAAGATTTTAATATCTTTTTTAGTTGAATTACTAGAATTTTCCAAAAATTCCTTTTTTTCAACTTTGGGAAATATTATTTCTGAAATGTACTTCAATATCAACAGAATTAATAAAATCTTTGATATTAATTTTGTAAAATTCATTATTATCGTTTATATAAGTTTCGCATTTAAAATCATTTGAATAAATTTTCAAATTTTCATTCGGTACATTAACATAAAATTTATAAGAAATTAAGGAAGCCAATTCCTCATCTCCGATGAAAACAACTTTAACTTTTACCAAATTTTCAACACGATTCAAAATTAAATAAAAGTAAAACAAATAATCGTCAAAACGATAAATAAAAACATTCCGAACATCAGAAACTGAATTTAAATTACACGAAAAAGATGGATTTTTTAAAACTGAATCTTAATGGTTTCTCTGAAAATGAATCCAAAGTAGAAACGTCGGTATTTCGTCCGATTCCGGACAAAGAGGACAAACATATTTTTTTTCTAATCAAATTCTTTCATGTTCAACAACGTCGTATTGTCGGAGTAACTCCCGACATCCATCATATCGGTTTATACATTTAAAAAGAGTTTTTTCTGCGATAATATTATAAGATGAAATAGTTCCAGCCCACTCTAAATTCTCCTTCATGCACCGACCGCAAACAGAGCGACGATTTGGGAAGACTATTATCGGTAAAACCGATAAATATTTCTCACAAATATCGCACGTAAGTTCATCCAATACTGCATCCGAAACCAAAGCCATATTAGGAAATTCTGGAAAAAAATAAAATTAAATTATAATCAAATTTTTTAAAGTTGTAAACTGGAGGGTAAACTGTTTTGTAACGTAACACGTTATGTCGCCACTATGTCTCGTTTCCCTTTCTCTCACGCATACGGCAGCAGTAGGCAGACTACTCCTTTCTCACTTTAACCAACAGCAATAGCTGTATTTCTCCCTCTTTTTAAACTTTTTAAATTTACAAAATTATCAATTGTCAAAAAATGACATTTAAGTATGTCAAATTTCAAACTCATCATATTTATAACGTTAAATGTCAAAATTGTTGTGTCAAATAAAAAATATTGACATATGAAAATGCCAATGTCAAAAAGAGACATAAACGTATGTCAATGTGAAATTTTGGAGTCAAATCAAAACTATCAAATGTCAATCTAGTTACTTTTTTACATTAAAATGTCAATCTTGTCGGTAAACAAACTATTTACTATATTTAGCACTACTCTATTATTATTAAACTAACAATACACCGTCAAATGTCCAATCTTGTCACTTTTCACACTAAAATGTCATACTATAAACTGTCAATCTTGACAGTAAACAAATTATTCACTATTTTTGACAATAAACTGTCATTAAACAATCAATATAACGTGAAATATCAATCCTCTAAAGTCTCACACGAAAATGTCACACTTTTAAATGTCAATCTTGTCAAATAACAATATATTTACTATTTTTGAGTCTTAATTGTCAATATAACGTCAAATGTCAATCTTGTTACTTTTCACACAAAAAAGTCAAACCACAAACTGTCGATTATGCAAAAATACCAAAACTATTATATTGTCAGTGACATATAAGTATGTCAAATCTTAAAATTGTGCTGTCAAATGTCAAATATTGATATATAAGTATGTTAAAATTGTCTTAAAGTGTCAATTGTGAAAAAATTACATTTAAGTATGTCAGATATGTCAAACTTATCATGTTTGTAGCATTAAATGTCAAAATTGTAGTGTCAAATGTTTAATATTGATATAAAAATATGAAAAAGTGCCAAAACTGTCATATCTGCAGTGTTAAATGCCAAAAGATGACATATCAATGTGTCAAATTTATCATATTTGTATCGTCACATGTAAAAATTGTTGTGTAAAATATGTGAAAATGCCAAAACTGTCATATTTGTATTGTCAAATGTCAAAAAGAGACATAAAGGTATGTCAATATGAAATTTTGCAGTCAAATATCAAATATCAGAATTGTCAAATGTCAGTTTAGCCATTTTTTTACATTAAAATATCAATCAACTATTTACTATTTTTGATACAAATGTATTATTTTTCTTAATGAATTTTGATATTTTTTCACCCTTCCCAAATTTTTGTTAAGAATTTACTATAATTATTAACAATTTTTTACGTTTCTCAAAGTTTCTATATAATTTTTTATTAATTTAACAATTTCAACAATTTTGTAACATTGTCAAAAAAAAAATAAGATTTTTGACCTTTTTTTTGTGTTTTTAAAAAAAAATCATACTTTTCCCAATATTTTCTACTTTTTTCCAAAGTTTTCCAAATTTTTTAAAAAATGTTTCAAATTTTCTACTTTTTTAAAATAAATCAAAATAAAAATTTCCTGCTATAACAAAATTTTCTTTTTCAAAATTTTTGAAAAAAAAACTAGTTTTGTCAAAATTTTTCACGAAAAATTAAAAAAAAAAAAAATTTCCTACTTTGGTCCAAATATTCTACTTTTTTTTTAGTTTTTCCATTTGTATTAAATTTTTCCAAATGTTTCAAAATTGATACAAATTATTCAAGAAACGAATCATATTTTTTTACTTTTGTCAATATTTTCTACTGTTTTTTTTTTATTTTTTTTTCGATTGCTTTTTTCAATTTTGCAATTTTTAATATTTTTCTGTTGTTTTTCCGATTTTTTCCCAATTTTATGACTCTTTTTGTTTTATTAACCCATTTTTTTTCAATTTAAGGCAATTTTTTACGATTCCCAATAATTTTCACAATTTTTAATATTTTACGATTTAACATATTTTTCAGAATTTTGAACAATTTTTTACGATTTTTTTATTCCACATTTTTTTAACCCTTTTTAATAATTGTTCGAAGATTTTCTTATGATTTTTGCCATTTCTCAAAAATTTTTTACGTTTTTCAAAGTTTTTATAATTTTCGACACTGTTTAAACAATTTCAACATTTTTTTGAGATTCTCAGCATTTTTTACTATTTTAATAAATTTTTACAATTTTCAACGTTTTATAAGTTAATAAAAAATTTCATGTTTTTAAATTTCAAAAATCTCAAAAATATCTCAAAATTACAGTTTCTTAAAATTAAAAAAAAAAACTTGATACTGGTATCTTAAAAACCAACACAGATATTAAAATGAGTTTTTTTTTAGATGATTTGAAATTTAATTTTTATTTAAAATCCACTTTAAAATTAGGTAGTCAAATCTCAAAATCAAGAAAAATATCTCAAAATTTCGATATTTCAAAATTATCAAAAAAAAAACGATTTTTATGTAACAATTATGTTAATGACAATAAACACAAAGTTTTAAAAAACAAGCCTTAATTTTTACAAATAAAGAACTAATTTCTAACCGAGTTTGTAACAAAAAGTTAGAATTTTTCAAAAAAAAAAAGGATTTTTCCAAGAATTTTTGAAAGAAACGCAATTATTTGGAAAAACGAACAAATTAAAAAAATAACGAAATTAAAGAAAAGAAATACAAATTTTAAGAAAAAATAACTTTTTTTTCCTAAAAGTGTGTAAATTTGTACAGAAAAAGTGCAATTTTAAATAATTTGACTCAAAATTTAAGATATCAAAATAGCTTTTTTTTAAAGTTGTTTGAAATTTTATCAACAAAAGATTTCCTCAAATATAAAATATTGGATTTTAATAAAACCACATTTTGATATCTTTTTTGATTTTTGAGATATTGATATCTAGCTTTTTGGAAATTTTAATAAATGGAAATTTTGATTGTTTTTGTTATATTTAGGAAATTTAAATTAAGTTTAAATTAGTGCAAAAATTGTAAACAAATGCAAAGAACAGCGTTTTCTTAAACTTTTTGATTATCGAGATATTAATATATATGTTTTTTAAAAATTTTCAAATTTTGAAAAATTGTAATTATTTTGTTTTCTGGAATTTTTGAAAAATTTTAAAAGTTTCTTGATAGAAATGAATTTTCAAATCGGATAAACAAAACAAATTTCAATAACTTTTTTAGTTTTTGAGATATCGAAAAAAGCTCGAATGTTGTTTTCGAAAAATTGCATAATTCGTTGAATTTTTAAAATTTTATAAAAATTCAAATTGCATAAAATTTCTCACAAAACTCTTCATAATTTTTAACTTTACATCTCAATTCTTGCTTGCAATTTTTTAAAAAGCGTTTTTTTGTAGAGTTTTCTGGGACAAATTCGCGTTTTTTGGGTAAAAATTCGCTATTTTTTTGCAAAAAGTTGCATTTTGGTGGAATAAATTTGCGTTTTTTTGGTCAAAATTCAGTATTTTTTTGTAAAAACGCGTTTATTTGATTTAAGTTCGAGTTTAAGTTTTTGTTATTTTTTTAGTAACCGCGTTTTTGTAAAAATTTAAGATCTTTTTTTTTGAAACAACATTTATTTAGGACATCTGTTAATATTCAAGACATAAAGATTTATAATATTACATATTCAGTGACTTAAAAGCTAACAAAAAAAATCCTAAACAATGCTTGTCAATAGCATTGGTACTGGAATTTAATTATATAATATAAAGGGTACATTGCAAGTGGCCAACATTGGGTTATTTATATAAAGTATTTAAATAGGCTTTAAGTTTTTTAACAAATTTAGAATAGGGAATTTCTTCTTTTATACAAGTAGGCAGTAGGTTATAGGTTGAAATCGCGTCACAAATAGGGTTTCTTAGAGCTAAGTTAGTTCTAACGCTATTTTGGTGTATGTTGTTTTTATTTCTTAATTCATGAGTGTGTAGGTCTTTAGAGTATACAATGACATAGTTTGTTTTTTGTAAATTATTAACTATTTTATAAATAAGTTTAGCTTGTTCTAGCTGAAATATCTGGTCAATCGGATAAATTTGAAGTGATCTATACAGTTCAGTTGTATGAGTAAGATAATCAAGATTAAAGAGTGTCTTAAGAATTTTGTTTTGTAGTATTTTTATTTTTTGAAAATTAGTTTGGCTGCAGGTTCCCCACGCTGGAATAAGATATCTTAAGTTTGAAAGAATATAGGCATTATAGATCTTATATCTAGCTGTGTTACTAAGAAAATGTTTGCATCTGTAAAATGCACCTATAAATGGTAGAATTTTTCCCGTAACATGCTCAAAATGAGCATTCCAATTTAAGTCTTCGTCCAGCATGAGCCCTAGATATTTAATACTTTTCGTGGCTTTAAGATTTATTCCGTTTAATGTTATATTGATTTGATCAATTTTTTAATTTTTTTTTGTCTAAATGTTATGTATTTTGTTTTCTCCAGATTAATTTTTAAATTATTAAATATTAACCATTGACTGTATTTATCTAAGTCATTATTCACCCGATCCACCAGAGTATCACATTTGGTACCAGAGTACAGCAACACTGTATCATCCGCAAACGTATAATACTGCGCTTCCAGCTCTGCCATCCGCAGGCTTAAAACATAAAGCGAGTACAACAATGGCCCCAAGACGGAGCCTTGGGGCACACCACAATTATAAGACATAATCATACTTTCACTTTGGTCTATGTATACATATTGTTGTCTATTTGACAGGTACGTTTGCATTAAACTTAATACAATTCCCCTAAAACCCATTTGCTCTAGCTTATTTAGTAATATGGTATGGTTTACAACATCGAATGCTTTTCTAAGGTCAATAAAAACAGCTATGGTAATTTTGTTTTGGTCTAAATTTGTTGATATATAGTTAACTAAATCAATGGTTGCACTAAGCGTGCTGCTATTTTTAAGAAATCCGTACTGAAATAAGTCATATTTTACATTTTTTTCAATAAAAGATACCATTCTTCTTTTTATTACCATTTCCACAATTTTAGAGAAGGTACTGATGATAGAAATTGGTCTATAATTATTAAGTTGTGTTTTAGATCCTGATTTATAAATAGGACATACTTTAGAAATTTTTAATTCACAGGGAAAACATCCAGTGCTCAGAACATTGTTTACAAGTTGTACTAGTACCTTTATTATGTATTCTTGAATGTTTATTAAGTCAAGTACCGTTATTTTATCGTGACCTGCAGCCGCGTTCCATTTAAATTTATTATTATATCACTTATTTCAGCACTATCAGTGGGGTTGAAATATGCACTGCTATTACATTTAACGTTGGTATAAATTTGAATATTTTTGTTTGAATTTTTTATTTCTTTTTGGATATCCCTAACTACAGTTGCACCTATCTGTGTAAAGTATTCATTCATGCTATTTGCAATTTGTATGGTATCACTTACAAGTGAGCCATTAATTTCCATTTCTTTTGTTGGGTTGTTTACTGGATTATTATTAAGGAGAGAGTTTATGGTTTTCCATTGTTTTTTTGCATTATTTCCCGCTTGATACCATTTATTTTTAAAATATAAGTTTTTTAATGATTTTACTTTATTATTTACCGAGTTTTTTAACTTTGTGAGTTCTTGTTTTGCTTGATTGTTATCTACATTTTTTTTATACTTTTTGTAAGCCAAGTCTCTCTCCCTAATTAAAATCAGTAAATCCAGCGTTACCCAGTCATTATTTTGTTTACATTTAATTTTTTTAATAACAGTTGACTCACTTTTACTTTTAGAAATTATGTTAATTAATTCTTGAAACGAAATTACTTTTGAGTTTGCTATTGTGTTTTTTACTTTTTGTTTAAATGTTTTTATATTTAATAGCGGTTTTTGAATGAATACTTTTGGTTTAAATGTTGTAATTTTTTCTGTTATTTCTAAATTAATTTTTTTATGATCAGATAGAGGAGTGTCTTCAACAATAAAATCCAATTCAAATTTTTTTTATGCTTTTCGAATTTTTTTTAAATATATGAGATTTTTAATCAATAAATCCATCCGTAGATCAATTAAAGTTTTAGTTTTGAAATGATAATCTGTAGATCCATAGATTAAGTAAATCCGTAGAGATTTTTGAACGATTTTTTATGATTATAAGCAATTATTTACGATTGCAAACAATTTTTCATGATATTCAACATTTTTTTTTCGACCTTTTCAAGAATTTCTTCCAAGTTTTAAAAATTTTTCTGTTTTTTTCAAGATTTTTTTATGATTTTTAATATATTTTCACACTTCCCCGACATTTTTTCCCGATTGTCAACAACATTGTCCAGAATTTCCTACAGTTATTAACAATTTTCAAAGTTATTTATAATATTTTAACAACAGTTTGGGTTTCTCAACATTTTTAACGACTTTCAACAATTTTTTACAATTTTCAACGTTTTATAAGATTGTCAATACAAATTTTCACAACATTTTACATTTTTTTAAATTTCCAAACATTTTTATCATTTTTAACAATTCTGTAAGATTATCACCAACTTATAATAATAGAATGTTTAACGTTTTTGTCACGATTTCCAATATTGTTGTCATAACATATCACCCTATTTAGACAAATCTTAAATGTGAGTTTAATCGCTTCTATCAAAGATATATTGATTACAGGATTTTTCAAAACATTAAAAATCAAAAATCTACACAACTCAATAATAAAAAAATCAAAAATTACTATGATAAACTTAAAAATACCATCTAAATCCCAATAAAACTTAACCTGAAACACTCACCTATCAATGGTGGTGGTGGACCTCTGTAAGACCACTGAAAGAACTTATTTATCGCCTTTTAGATTAATAAGTTGCTTCTTAAATTGGTTCACGTTGAACTTGTAGTCGATTTTGGCCCCCTTTTTACTCGTAAGTAACAAAACTTCGCATTAGATGATATCAAGCTGATTTTCACTGAATTTTTTGATTCTTTTATCACTGATTTTTTGTATTTCTTGTGCAGAAAATTGTGTATCAAGATGTTATGCTTGTTTATTTGGTTAACGATCGTTATTTTTATGTTTTAACAGAATTTTTAAAACTTTTTGAAGAAATTAAAAAAACGAAGTCAAGTATAGACAAGATAACATGTCAAGTGTCACAGTTGTCAATATTATTTTTGATAATCGAACTGTTTTACTTTAACGTATAAGGCCACTATATTCAGATAAGTGATTATTTAATTAAACAACTTATTTTAACAGTAAAAATAAATTTTTTTTTATATATTTTAAATCATATTCTTCTATAAAAATTAATACTTTTATATTATAACCGGTTTTCGTATAGCGTACGAGATCAACAATAGAATTTTCATGAATAGCTAATTTCACGATTGTTTATTACTTACACTTTTAAAAACAATACAAATTGATTATTTTGCCATAAAAACTCATTTTAATAATAAATATACATATTTTTTATACAAATTAATCTGTTATGAGAATAACTGATCTCCTCTAGACATTCAAGACTCCAGTGTGAAGTTAGCAACACTGCTATCTGCTATGACTTTGACAGATGTTGATTGTTATTGTTTATAGCGTGGTTTAGTTAGACTAAGGCACTATATTAGACCAGACTGACCAGAGTTAAACTAATTTTAGTGTTTTTATAATAACAAATTGTTTTCACCTTAAGAAAATTACAGAATGGATGTTTTTACAGGAAAAGTTAAAATAGATGAAGAGTTTTATGATCAATTCCCAGTCGAAAATCAGAACTGTTATCAAACTGAAATGGATCTTGGTTTTAATGTTTTAAAGGAAGAACTTTTAGACCCAGTTGGTGATTTGTCCGAAGTGAACAATAACTCTGATTATGACTTAGATTTCAAAGGAAGATCATTTTATTCTGAAGGTAAGTCTTTTATTGACTGAATTAGTCATTATAGTACTTATAGAAAGTAGGTTCTTGTTAAAATACAGTTTCTAACAAGAAGAAGATAGAAGATAGTGACTTTATTCATATTTCTGTCTTTTTTTGTTGTTACAGATATACAATAATACAAAAAATAAATAAAAAATACAAAGTAAAAACATATAAGATATAGAATAAAGCCAGGGTGAAAAAATAAGGTGGTCTAACTACTGTACTTCACAATGCTTTAAGCAGTGTCACAAAGTTTGGTCCTTCTATATCTTTAATATAGATGTCACCCTAAGGCCGGATCCTATGCTGTTGCGTGCAGGGTTGTCTACCTGCGTCTGTGTGATAAAATTGATTAGAATCATAACCTCACTAATTACTATAATATCCTACATACTTCATCTCTACCGGTAGAATATTGTTAGTAAAATGGTTAAGTATTGTATTGTTCCAACTTGTGGTGTAACCTAGATAAACAATATAGATAAATTGTCGTTCTTTGGTGCACCAAAAGATCAAAAGGTGGAATGGGAAAGCATTATTAACTGTACATTAAAAGGAAATGCTCGCGTTTGTGAAAAACACAAAATGATATTATAAGACGTGTTAAACGTAAATATAATGGTTCAGTAATTTTGGATGTAAGTACATTGTTTATAATATTATAAAAATATTATCAGTCGTTAAATTCATATTTAAAATTTTTACTATGCAGTATACATTTAAAGGCAAGAAGTAAAAGAGAGGAGCCCTCCCAAAATGTCATAATAGTAAAAACATTGATATAATTAAAGATGAGATTGATTGTGGAAGTATAAAAGTAGAGAAAACAGATACAGAACATCAAACTTTAAAGTATGTAATCATCATCATAAGATCCGAGTCATAAACAAAATAAAAATAACTTTTTTGAGCTAAAATATCTACTAAAATATACCAATTTTTTATATAATAAAATAAGATTTAATAAGTATTTAATTCTTTTAAATTTTAGAAAATGTATGAATTTTTCAAGTGGTTGGAAGATTAGCAAAAAGAGATTGATGAGAAAATTGCAGTAAATGAGAAGGCGAAAAAAAAAACGATTGCTAACGAGAACAGGGGGCAGAAACAGACACAAGGGGGAATTGTAAAAAAATTTCGTTTCGACAAGGAGAAAATAAAATAAATAGAGGCAAAATATAGTACAAAAAGAACAAAATAGATAGGCAATTCCTAAGTAGCACAACTGCAGAAGGACTTTAGGGTGACATTGCATTCCACTATTGAATTAAGGAAAGTTTTATTAAACACATGCAATTTTAAATTTGTAGGTATTAACTTGAAAATTTAACCAAGAGTGTGCGGAGGTAAAGTCGAGTAGGTCATTAATAGAACAACGTCCTAAATTAACTTTTGAGGACTTTACAAAAGCATTTGATAAAAAAATCTCCCTCGTATGGGAAAGATCAGTTACGAAAACTAGAAGAAAAATTGGAAAATTACGTCGAAGAATGAAGCTGGGACCTGGATTAAATAATTAAATTTCTTTATTAATTCCTCCAGCTGTATAGTTAAATTAATAAATGGGAGACTTTCCAAACAAATTTGTTTAATTTATAAACTACATTTGAACATTCGTATGGATAATTCAATATTTTAAATTATAGAATATATTTAGTAGCATATGTTACAAATATTTTTTTATATACTAATAAGCAAAAGAAAATAAGTTTTATTTTAAAATCATTTTGGCATTTTAGTATAAATTATTTTTATTATTATGGACGGACCGCAACAGGTAGAGCCATCTATCAATCATTTAATGAAAGGGTAAACAATGTGACATAGCCAAACAAATTGTTAGACCACCTTATTTTTTCACCCTGAATAAAGCTATAAAAGGATGCGATAAGTGTCATGCACTTGTTTCGCTTATGTGAACAATTTGAAAATATAACTAAAATATTAAATTAGAACGTGTTGAGATTTTTTTTTTTGAAACTATTAATTCGCTTATGAAGGGAGTAATTAGGTCAATTGTAGAATAAAACTTATTGAATTTCGATAAAACTTGAAATAGTACTTCTTTCGTTTCCTAAAATAAATGATTTTAACTTACGCTTAAAGGCCATCGTATTTAAAATAGTTTTAAGATCGTTTGGTATAAAATTGTAGCATCGTTTTGATAAGTACGAATATGATCAGTAAAGGTGCTGCACCGGTTTTAGCCCAAAATCGACCAATTTCCCATGTAAATCTCCATAAGAGAATCTAAGGTTCATTTCGGTAAATTTTTGCTCTTTTTGATACAGCGCATATAATTTGAATAAAATTTCGTTGTGACGTGATGGGAATGGTTGGATGGGACATTTTTTCAATGGGGGGTATTTAGGGAGGCCCATTGGTGCATCTATACTTGTAAAAATTGGAAGAATAGTTAGTAGACATTCGATATTTGATTTATAATAGATAGATGGAGTTTTAATTTTCATGAAGAGTACTGCACAATATGCAAT
The DNA here is from genome assembly GCA_964028335.1 of Altica lythri. Lineage (NCBI taxonomy): Eukaryota > Metazoa > Arthropoda > Insecta > Coleoptera > Chrysomelidae > Altica > Altica lythri. The sequence goes on from CAXIIO010000795.1 coordinate 90,473, forward strand.
TGACATTTGTTTCATATTACATAGATGGCGTTGGGGATGGGGGAGTACTCCGATTGGTACTTTTAACATTTGATTCATATTGCATAGATGGTGTTTTATTGTTTATATAGAGTACTGCTTTGGTATAAATTCGCCATTAGATTCATAATACATAGGTAGCGGTTTAGAATTTTATTTAAACGGAAAATGAAAGTGAATGTATTTTATGTTTTTGAAAAAATGTATATTTGTGTTAATTATGCAAGGTCTTTCTTTTAATGATTTCCATATATGATATTTTACATTCTAATAATGAAGGTAATAATTACATATAGAATTTTTTTATTTAACTGTATATATACTCGATTCGGATACCTACTAGGTAAAGTATTCAATTTCTGTAAACAACTGTGAATAGTTTCTTTTCATTCAACTTTTAAAACAAAAGTAAGTTATTAACATTTTATTTTTATTTTATTGATAAGATATTTATTTATAAATAATTTTAGATGGATCTCAAACAAATAAATGCAATTTCTATTATAGAAAACATTAAAAAACCTATAATAAAATTAAATGATATGGTTTTGGGGCAACCACACAAAATTATAAATGTTAAGGTTGTGAAAAGCAAATTTGGAGAAACGATTTTAGTGGAATTGGAGGAAAACGTAACGTTCCTTCCTCAAAGAGTAACGGAAAAATATAAACCGTTCATTAATTATTTTGGAGGTGAAAAATATGGATTAGTATTTAGAGGTTCAATTGATGTAGGGAAACCGCATCCAGCTGCTTCGTTTGAAATTGTTGAAATTTAAATTTTAGTTTTAAATTATTTATTTTTTTATTATTGTTATTATAGATAAGGTTGGGGAATTAATAAATAATCATATAAAAACAAAAATTACGCTAAGTCCAGACAATGAAAATGAACTTATAAGATGCATTAAAATGGATTATCAAAAATATTTTCACATCGGTTAATGTCGGTTTCTTTCGAAAAACTTTACTAAGCTTGTTACATTGAATCGTACATTTTGTATTAAGGAACTATGAAATTGAAACGTGTTTTAAACATCGATTAAATCCGTATTTTTTCGATAAAATTCGTTGTGGTCAGTAGGTACAACAGTGAATAATTTATTTTGTTTCAGACTAATATGAAATTAGAAGATATTTGCATTAGGAAAATTTGCGAAAATATATCTGAAGTTAATACTTTTATTCGAGACTCAACGTTACCTCAATTTTTAACATTTAAAATTGTTAAAGCTTATAGAAAATACAAATGGAGATTCATTCTAAAAAGCATAAAAAACACTGTTTTATGGAGCTTCGATATTCCTTTTGATATGTTATATAGAAGAGATGTTCCAAATGCTATAGCAAGATTAACAGTAATTGATCATTCTGATTGGAAAACAGAATATGATAAGTCTGAATATTGTATTTGGACTAATCGATATCATATTAAAAACCTTAATTTATGGTATTGTCGTTCCTGTTACAAACATTTTTTGGCTATTTTAAAAAATTATAATATAAATATCAATTTAATAATTTTAAGAGATCATTTTCATTTAGTTTGCAAAATTGACTCCTTACATTGTATCTATAGAAATAAGAATATGTGGTGTCAAAATAATTTTAATCATTTATTGTTTGGACTTAAAGAAAAATATATATGTAATTTTGAACTTCATCCTACTAATATTATATAGGCGAAAGTTTGTTTGGATGGATGTATGGATGTTTGTTCCTCTTTCACGCAAAAACTACTAAACGGATTTTAATGAAACTTTACAGTAATGTAGCTTATAGATCAGAATAACATATAGGCTATAATTTATAAAGATATTGTGTGAATTGTCCAAAATATAACGATAAATGTCATTTAAGTCTGAAAAAATTCTGCAATCTGCGAGCTACTCAGGCGTGTGCTTACATAAAGACCTTGATTTTATTCGAATTACACGCAGACGACGTCGCGGGCAACAGCTAGTGATTCATACTCTTTTTATAATTCTGAACCACGGTTCCATCGTTTTATTGATTCAGGTGATAGCGATAGTGATGATTAGAAATACCAATTATTGTATGTAAAGGGTAATATTGTAATAAAATACTTTATTTTGTAAATGTTTTATTTTTTATACCTTACATTCTTCAATAGCTAATTTACATAAATTACACTTTGATTGTGATACAGGTGATCCATCTACATGAGTTTGCCATTCAGGACGATTATGATGTATGTAACAAGGTAGTTGTATTTGTAAATAAAAATTATTTCTATATTGGACGGGTAATTTGTGCCAAGCAAATAAAAGGTCTGAAGGTGAAACTTTTTCAATTATATACTGTAAAGGAAACAATTTAAGTTCTTCTTCACTAAACTCACACAATCTTCTCTTAAAACTCCAATGATCTTTTAGTGGACAATCACAATTATATGTGTTATGTTTATTCATTTTATTTCAAAAACTAAACAAAATTTAATAACCTCTTATATATTTATATAATTCCCACTCTATAATATAAAATTCTACAAAACATTATTTTTATTTATCCAAGAATTATGCGATTTATCCATTGCTAACCATTTAACATACACTTTATTTCCTTTTTTTCTTAAAACTTTCTCAACTAAATATGCATTTGGATTTTTAACTTTTTGTAATTCTTCGGTATAGAATTAACCTTGAATTTCTTCGTTTCTCGAATCTTCTAACAAATATGTTGTAGGATTGGTGTAGCGAACTTTCCGAATTTTAAAAATTTCGTTTGTCCACAAAGGTGTGTAACCTTTTGCAAAAGCATGTCGATACTTGCTAATTCTAACGTAATCACCTACTTTAAATTTATTTTTTCGAGGATCCACAGTTTTTAAATGATTAAATACTTGTATAAGTTTAGCATTGTTTTCATTTATTTTACTTGGCATATATCCAGTTGTCGAATGTTTGGTATTGTTGTATTTTTCAATAATGTCTGGAAGAATATTTTTCCACTTGTATGAACCCTGTAAACTAAATTGTTTCCATATTAATGACTTTATTGTTCGAATTGCTCTCTCTGCAATAGAAGCTTTTAAATTTGAAAAAGTACTATAGTGGTTTATACTAAATGATTCCATAAGCTTTTTAAAGTTTGAATTATAAAATTCCGTTCCATTGTCGGTTTGTAAATTTTTTGGTGGTTTCTTCATTTTAGATAAAATTATTTTCATTGCATTAGTCACATCTTTACCATTTTTCGTTTTAAGTGGTTCAGCCCAAATGTATTTACTAAATGCATTAATAACAACCAAAATATAACGATAACCATTATTTAATTTTGCATAACGGTCCATAATAGCCAAATCAGCTTGGATTAAATCATTTAAACCTTTTACTATAACACGTCTTCTTTTGTATATTTTTCGTGCAGGTTTGTGAAGCTCGTTGACAATTTGAATTTTTACATCAGACATTTTTTTCGAGAGGACACTTGTTGGAATTTGAACGACAATTCCAACCGCGCGAAATATAAAATTTAAACACTCGTACACATTCCCGCGTAATCGGTATCGCTTCCCGGCAAATAGTTGATTTTGGCGCGCTCCAACGCCTCCTTCTGACAGTTGCACCGTAGTAGTATCACGAAGAACACCCAACAAGCAACAAGTGGCAAGTAGTAGCCGAGAGTGGTTTACTGTTGTGTCTACCCATGTAAAAGAAACTAATGTTATGTTCTAGTTAAGTTTTGTGAAAACTCGTATGTTATGTTCGGGGCGTTAAAACAGTGTATGTGCTCTAATATACCGACACCCGAGTATGTTCAATAGTGCCGTGGTCTTTCTACAAAAAGCCGGTACAGTTTCTCTCTCCCGCTCTCTCTAATTAAAATTATCTTCATTACAATTGAAAGTTATTAATTGTCTCTTCACTCATTCAAAACGCAACTAACATAAGTTCAAGCTATATTTTGTTCTGCATATTATTATATGTATTATTTCTTTTGTTGTATTTATTATAGAATAGTAGGCGCGAAACGCCAACAATACAGTGTTGCCACGTAGTGGTATAAACTCTTTCTTGAAAATTGTAATATTTTGTACTTTGTTTGTGATCTTTTGAATTTACATTCAATAAAGATCAATTTTTGCATAGACTGACTATTTATTGGCATCGTGGTAGTTAGTTTACCCTTTCGTGGTCAGTGGAGACAGGTTAGTAGATAGTTAGATGTCAACAACCAACTACCCAACATTTATACAGTCCACTAAAAATTCACTGCCTGTCGCACTCCTCGACATGGTCCTTCGAGCCGGATTTGATCCTACGGATGTGAAGTTTCCCTTTTTCTAGTACTTTCTCAAACTCTCCAGTTATTAAGTGATCGGTTTCTCTCAAGTGTTCTCGGTTCTCGCCGTGAGTGCTGTACCATTAATGTGTGTGCTGTACCGTTAAAATCCCATAAGTGCATCGCAATAAAAAAAACTATTTAGTTGTTCACGAAAAAACCAACACATTTCACATTTCCCCATCGACAAGAAGTTGCAGCGACTTGGCAACAACGCAGAGAGGCCAGTCCATCGTTTGCAGTTTAAAAAAGACGTAAGCTTTTAGCGTCTTTCTCTACAGCGCTGGTTCAAGCATATAGCCAGCTCTCTCGGATCTCAGCTGTTTCTACGGACGAGTAAGATTTTAAGTTTAAGTTATTGATTTTTTATTTAACGACGAAACTTGAACACGTGTTGTTTACAGTTAAAAAATTTCGTCGAATGTTTTTGCTATTCGGTTGTTCTTTGTAATCGTTGATTCTATTCCGGCCCATATTATTATAATGGTTTGGTTTTATTTAGACAATGTTTATTGATTTTTATTTTTATAATACTTGGAAGAATTTATTTAACATTTCGTCTGTATTGTTTTTTAATTTCCTATTTGAACAATTATTGATCTTTTTGACGCCTGATAGATTAGTAAATAAGTTCAGTGGCGTATCACGTACATTTTATTATTGTGTATTTTATTATTTTAGATTACCTCTTGTTTATTTTTTATACGCTATATTGTTATTTATAATGGCTGCAAAACAATTTGCTGATTTAATTAAAAAACGTAACTCATGCGTGGGTCAATTGAACAGGTTATCTGATTGGTACAGGTCATTTTGACACTGTTAGGCGAGTCTCTGAACTCACATCAAGGGAAAACACCCTTCATGAAATTTTTGATAATTATTCTACGGTACAAGACCAAATTGAAGATTTAATTTCATCTAACCCCACTCTTATTGACACTGAAGACCGAGCAGCGTTTGAGGAAAAGTTTTACTCCACTCTTGCAGATTACAAAGATTGTATTCAAAATATTACAGGTACCCCTACTTCCTCCAGCGCTGGCAATGGTTCAGGCCCCTTTTCTGGGGACAAATCTAATGTCAAACTGCCAGAAATTAAAATACCCTATTTTGATGGATCTAAGCCTTCGGATTTTGCTTCTTTTTATGACATATTTGAAGCCCTAATCGGTTCAAACCCCAAACTAAGACAGGCTGAAAAATTGTATTATTTGCGCACTCTGCTTAAAGGTTCAGCTCTTCAGCTAATAGACAATTAAAAGTAATTGATTCAAATTATGATATAGCTATAAATACTCTAAAGAAAAGGTTTGAAAATAGATCTATTGTTGTTAATGAGCACTTAGCCAACCTGTTCAGTTGCCCCAACATTGTTAAAGCTAACGCAACCAATTTAAGAGATTTGACTAATTCTCTTACTAAAGAGCTAGAGTGTCTAAATAATTTAGGTATTAGTGAAAAAGTGCTTACTGAAGCACTCATAGTTTTTATGTTTGAAAGAAAATTGGACCCTCTTTCTCGCAAAATATTTGAAGAAGAGAGAATTAATAACGATATCCCTACACTAAAAGATTTTATTACTTTCACCGAACGGAGGAGCGTTGTTTTGGAAAATTTAGCTAGTTTTGATGCTCTGCAAGATCGTAAACCTTCTTTTCAGGATAGGAAACATTCTTCTTCCCCGCACTCTCGAGTAAATTTACACGCCAATAATGAATCTAACCGTCGATTTTCTCCTCCAGGTTCACCAAATCTGAAAAGTAGTTGTGTTTATTGTCAGCAATCACATAGAATTTATTCTTGTCCGACATTCGGTACTCTCTCTCCGCAAGAAAGGCACAAATTTATAAAAAGCAAATCCTTCTGTTTCAATTGTTTAGGAAGTAAACACGTAGTATCCAATTGCCCTTCTGCGCATCGTTGTGGCACATGTCAAGGTATGCACCATAGTTTATTGCATTTAGATTCCCGTTTTAACAATAACCGACCAGTTTCGCAAAATAATGCAAATTCTGATAGAGTCATTACTCAATACAATAGGGATACTCGTCAACAAAATCAATATTCTAATTTCTCTCGAACTAGGAATGATTCGAACCCTCGTCAAAATGCGACGACTTCGAGTACTTCTCGATCGCACTCCTCAAGCCATGACCTTCCCACTGCGCAAGCGTCAAGTACACAATCTCAAAGTTTGAACGCTCTTTCACACGGTAATTCGTATACATTACTAGCAACTGCTCAAGTTGTAATCTACGACTCTGACGGCAACCCTTGTGTGGCTAAAGCCATTTTGGATTCTGGCTCCCAGAGCAGCTTTATTTCTCGCGATTGTGTTCAGCGATTAAATTTGACTACTAGGAAACAGAATTTGCACATCTCAGGTATATCAGCTCAAGATTCCGTTGTTTCTAAGGAATACACCAATTTAATTGTTCACTCAAAAGTAAATCCTGATAAATGTTTTTCTCTTTCATGCTCTGTGTTGGAAAATATAACAAAAAGCATTCCTCAGATTCCTATAAACCCCCATAAGTTGAAAATACCCCAAGACATTTTGAATCAGCTCGCAGATCCTTCGTTTTCCACTCCCTCTCTACCAGATATTTTAGTGGGGGCAGATTTGTTTTACTCGCTACTCACGCAGGGTTCCTTGCATTTAGGTAGAGGTCTCCCTGTTCTCTTTAATAGTCATTTAGGATGGGTAATTGCAGGGCAAATACCGTCGTATGCTCAAGAAAATGTAAAACAAACCCTTTCACAATCACAATGCCTTTGCTCAACAGATACTTGTTGCGGCTCTACCAACGGTTTATGACTAGATAAACCACCAACTCTAGACTCGCTTCTTAACAAATTTTGGAATCAGGAAGAAATTTCTGATTCAGAGCACTCTTCACGCTCACCTGAAGACGATTACGTCGAAAATCTATTTTTATCCACCACCAAGATTTTAGAAAACGGTACTTATCAGGTAGACATGCCCCTTCGCACCCCCTTTGAATTTGCAAGGCTAGGCGATTCTTTTATTACTGCACAACGCAGATTTCTCTCACTGGAAAAAAGGCTTCACAAAAACCCTGAATTGTTTGCAGAATATAAAAAGTTTATTGACGAATATATTTCTCTAGGTCATGCCCAAGTGACACCCTTAGCCATTTCGCATACTCCCTCTCTAAGTCCTGCCCAAGGGACAGTACCTTCGCTGTCAAGTAGACAAGGTTTTAATAAATATTTTGTTCCACATCTCTGCGTTGTCCGCCCTGACAGCGCATCCACCAGAATTAGGGTGGTCTTCGATTTCTCGTGCAAGACATCATCCTCTCTTTCTCTAAATTGTATATCGTACAAGGGCTACACTGTACAGCCTGATCTGTATGACATTCTGTGTCGCTTTCGAGTTCCCAAATTTGTTTTAACTGCAGACATCAGACAAATGTTCCGCCAGATTAAAACAAACCCCAATCAAAATTTCTTACAAAACATATTGTGGAGAAATTCTCCCCAAGAATCTCTCCAATGCATCGAGTTGCAAACGGTTTCCTTTGGACAAACTTTCGCCCCTTTTTTAGCTTGTCGGGTGATCAAAGATATTGCCGACAAAAATACGGATCTCTCTTTGGCGTCAGAAGCCTTATTGTCTCAAACTTACATTGATGACATTCTCTCGGGTGCACAAACCCTTTCTGATTTGAAAACTCTATATCTGCAGCTTAATACAGCTTTAAACAACTCTGGTTTCAAATTGCATAAATGGCAATCCAACTCTACAGAATTTTTACAAGATATAACTCATACCAACGCATTGGAAAAAGATTTGAATTTAAATGAATCCGCATGCAAAATTTTAGGTCTTAAGTGGAACCCCTCGCTTGATGAGTTCAGAATATCAGTACCCTCAGAATTAGATATTCACCCTCTTACAAAAAGAAAAGTTTTATCAGTTATCAGCTCATGTTTCGACCCATTAGGTTTGGCTAATCCTGTTATAGTAGCAGGTAAGGTTTTGATGCAGAAAATTTGGATGTCCCGCCTTGACTGGGATATGCAAATTCTAGATGAAACTCTTTTAGATCTGTGGCAAGAATTTGTAAAAAATTTATTACAATTAAAAAATTTGACTATCCCTAGGAGTTTGTTCTTGAACAAAGAAATCTCCAACATCGAGTTACACGGATTCGCGGACGCCAGCACATTGGCGTACGGAGCCGTTGTATATCTGAGAGTTCAATATTCAGACTACACTATTTCTTGCTCACTTGTCTCAGCTAAGTCTCGTGTGGCCCCTCTCAAGAAAACTATCACAATACCCCGATTAGAACTTTGTGCTATGCTTCTACTCTCAAAATTAGTTGTAAAAATTTCACAAATTTTTAAAAATAAAATTTCGTTCGATTCTTATAATCTTTGGACTGACTCCTCAATAGCTCTCTGTTGGATCAGAAGCCCTTCAAGTAGGTGGACCACGTTTGTGTCCAATCGCGTATCCCAAATACAATCTCTTTCGCAAAATTTCCAATGGCGTCACACTTCCTCTCAGAACAACGCGGCAGATCCCTTGTCTAGAGGAATGTTCAACTGTAAAATCTGGGACACATGGTTTCATGGTCCAGAGTTCTTAAGAAACCCCAATTTGAATTTATCTCTTTTCAAAGTTACAGACAATATTGTAACCCACCCTCCAGAAGAAAAGAAAATAGCCCTCACTCTAGAGACACAACCAATCGACTTTTGGTCATTTCTTTTTTCGAAATTTTCCAATTTCTCAAAATTACAAAGAACAGTGGCGTACTTATTGCGCTTTCCCCACAATTTAAAGAATTCTGATAGGAAAGTCGGACCGCTCTCGGTGTCCGAGCTGTCTTCTGCGTTAGATTTTATAATTAAAGTTATCCAAAAAAAAGCACTTTCACACTGAAATAAATGCCCTCTTGACGGATCGTCCCCTGAAGAATAGTAAAATTCTTTCTTTTAAACCCTTTGTTGACAAGTACGGTTTTCTGCGTGTAGGAGGTAGGCTCACATACGCAGACATTCCCGAAGCGCATAAATACCCCATTCTACTCCCCTCTCAGACGCATGTGGTTTCACTTATGCTTCGCCAAGAACATCTCAGGTTAGGTCACGCAGGCGCACAAAATACACTCTCGAATTTTAGATTACGATTTTGGCCGTTAAATGGACTCAGAGAAGTCAAACGGATAATACACTCTTGTGTTACTTGTCATCGTTTCAACGCAATAGCAGCTGAACAAATAATGGCGGATCTGCCACAGGATCGCGTTTGCGCAGCCCGTCCCTTCCAGAAAGTGGGCGTGGACTTTGCTGGACCCTTTATAATAAAATCCTCTAGGTTGCGTAAATCCCCACTTATTAAAGGTTATTTGGCTCTTTTTGTTTGTATGGTCACCAAAGCGGTGCACATCGAATGTGTAACCGGGTTATCCTCAGAAGCCTTTTTGGGAACCCTAAAAAGATTTATTTCCAGACGCGGAAATCCTACTCGAATCTACAGTGATAATGGCACGAATTTTCTCGGCGCACGTAATAACTTAAAGGAACTTTATGATTTCTTTCAGGCCCAAAGTAACTACGACACGATTCGTGAGTTTTTGTCGCAAAATGAGACTGAATGGTGTTTCATACCACCCCGCTCACCCCATTGGGGAGGTTTGTGGGAGGCTGCGATCAAAAGCACCAAATATCATCTCGTACGAATTTTAGGTGACACTCGAGTCACTTACGAAGAGTTCTCGACGATTCTTGCTCAAGTGGAGGCAATTTTAAACTCTAGGCCCTTGTGTGCCCTTTCTAATGACCCCTCGGATCTCCAATCGCTCACGCCAGGGCATTTTTTGATAGGATCCCCCTTAACTGCTTACCCGGAAAGAGACTTAACCCAAACTCCGGATAACAAGCTCTCATTTTGGAAAATCTGCTCCAAAATACAACAAGTCTTTTGGAAAAGGTGGACGGTAGACTACCTCCACAGATTACAGCAACGACCTAAATGGTCACGTCCCTCATCTAACCTAGAAGTTGATCAAGTGGTATTAATCAAAGGTGAAGATACACCCCCATTAAAATGGCCCTTAGCACGGATTATTGAGGTAATCACAGGTAAAGATGGTAAAGTGCGGCTGGCACGACTTAAAACTCAGGACGGTGAGGTAACTAGGCCCATTGCCAAGTTGTGCCCTCTCCCCTCTGACCCTAAGGTAGATCACACTGCGTGAAGTCACACTGATTGAACCTCCCCCGACTTTACACACGTGTAAACACCCTATTTTTCTTGATATTTTTTCTTCTTGTTGTTCCCACGTTGATTAATAACGAATTACTAATCTCCCCTGTTGAGTTTGCTTTCCTAGCAAAGCCTTTCACGCCGTCGCGCGGCAGAATGTTGGAATTTGAACGACAATTCCAACCGCGCGAAATATAAAATTTAAACACTCGTACACATTCCCGCGTAATCGGTATCGCTTCCCGGCAAATAGTTGATTTTGGCGCGCTCCAACGCCTCCTTCTGACAGTTGCACCGTAGTAGTATCACGAAGAACACCCAACAAGCAACAAGTGGCAAGTAGTAGCCGAGAGTGGTTTACTGTTGTGTCTACCCATGTAAAAGAAACTAATGTTATGTTCTAGTTAAGTTTTGTGAAAACTCGTATGTTATGTTCGGGGCGTTAAAACAGTGTATGTGCTCTAATATACCGACACCCGAGTATGTTCAATAGTGCCGTGGTCTTTCTACAAAAAGCCGGTACAGTTTCTCTCTCCCGCTCTCTCTAATTAAAATTATCTTCATTACAATTGAAAGTTATTAATTGTCTCTTCACTCATTCAAAACGCAACTAACATAAGTTCAAGCTATATTTTGTTCTGCATATTATTATATGTATTATTTCTTTTGTTGTATTTATTATAGAATAGTAGGCGCGAAACGCCAACAATACAGTGTTGCCACGTAGTGGTATAAACTCTTTCTTGAAAATTGTAATATTTTGTACTTTGTTTGTGATCTTTTGAATTTACATTCAATAAAGATCAATTTTTGCATAGACTGACTATTTATTGGCATCGTGGTAGTTAGTTTACCCTTTCGTGGTCAGTGGAGACAGGTTAGTAGATAGTTAGATGTCAACAACCAACTACCCAACATTTATACAGTCCACTAAAAATTCACTGCCTGTCGCACTCCTCGACAACACTGTAAAGTGATTCTTACAAACACATTATCACTTGAGTTTAATTTAAATGAAATCTTATCTCCTATATTTATGTCTAAACCTTTTAACTCATGGTACTTGTACTGAGTGCCATTTACTTCAACCAAATTAGAAAATGCATAATGTTGAACAGATTCGATTTTTCCTTTAACTGAAAATACATATGTTGTGCCACCATGATCAAGCACATAATAATCTTTATTTAGGATTATTTTCTTTTCTCCTTTTAAAAAAATTAAACATTTGCTGTGAAAAGATGATGGATCGCATACAAAGTATAGTGGAGCTGCTTGTTGATTATTTGGTGTAAAGTCACTACAAGCTTTGGAATCAGTTAAAAAATGTGAGCCAAATTTATTAATAGGCATATTTATTGTATAACACCTCCTTCTTTAAGTTCCTCTATAATTGATACTATTTCATTGGTGTGACCGTTATTTCCAGCAGCCTGGGATGCTATCAGTAGTTGTAACCTTTCTACAAGTTCATTAAAGTCATCAAAGTATTTATACTCTATCGGTTTCCTATTATATTCCAATAATGTTAAACCCTCACCAGTTTTCTGTTGTTGTCGTTGTTTAAGATTTTTTGTTTTATTTCTTGTAAGTATGTTTGTTAAACTTGGTGCAGAACTTATCCTAGGTCTATATGGTCTACTTTCTAATCTTGGTTTAATAACGAAATTATATTTGTCTTTAATTTTACTCTCTATTTTTCTTAATGGTAATTCGGGGTTGTTATCTTTGTGTAGAGCATTTGTTCTACGTAGAATGTCAACATATTCGTCTGCATCTTTTGATGTAAAAATATTAGTACTTGCTTTAAACAATAGCTCATAGAGTCCTGGTGTGCCCTTGTATTTAATTCCTTTGATTTGCATATCAGGACCAATAAAATCTATGTTAGAGTCACCAATAGAAATTTTGTCAGTTGTAAGATCATGGTGAACTCCTAAAACATTATCAAAATTTCCTTCAAAATCCTCTATATTTCCTTTAATGTAATCTAGTGGAAGCGGTTCCGAAAAATTTGAGTAATAATCTTCCATTACTTTTGGATTATGAAATATTTGTGAAAGTTCATTCAATGCTGCAGCATAATTTGGTTCATATTCTTCATTAATATCATTACTTTCTGGTATATTTTCAAACACCTCTTCCGGGCCCGAAGTCAAGTTTTCAACTGCTTGTGTGCTAGGAGCCATTGATAAATCATCATCATCATCATTAAACGCTATTCTATAGTTGGATCTTTTGGGTGCATAGCTACGATCTCCTAATTCATAAGATGACACTTCAACTTTAGGGGAAACCGTTTCTTGTTTAATTGGATTAGATTTTTCCAAATTACTTATCAATTGTTTTAAAGGTTGTGTTATAGGTTCATAATTTTTCTCTAAAGTGGACTGTGATTTAATTATATCGCTTTTTAAACTTTTATATTTCTTTTTTAAAGCTCTTCGCGATTTTAGTAGCTGTCTAGTTAAATGAGTGTTCATCGTTTTACTAATTATATATCACATATGTACGATTATTTATATAGTAATAAAATTATCAAATTCCTTACGATATCGCCCATTTGACATTGAACAATCTTTGTCAACCACTACAAAGCTGTATTTATCTTTCCAGCAAAGATTGCATAACTCTTTAAATTTTTGAAAAGACATATCGTATATGTGATCATCATATATGTGTTTTAAATTTGTCATATCCTGTTGGAAAATTACCAAAAGATTTGCATTGTCTCTAAGCATTCTTTTATTCACATAACTGTATGTTTGACATATAAAAAAACAATCAGTGGATTTATGTCGACCAAAAGAAAAATATTTCTGAATAATACTTTGATCACCAGTGGCAACATCATCAAATATAACAAGTGAATTATTTTTTATATCTTCCGGATTTGGCACATCTTTAGGATTACTATATTCATTATAACCAATTTCATTTAAAGGTTCTAACAAATTACGTAAATATACATATTTTGGTTGGTATAATGATTTTGAATATAAATATATATTTTCAAATCTTAAACCGTTTGGATGCTCAATTAGAGATAATAATACGTTAGTTTTTCCACACCCCGAAGGTCCGACAATTAAACATCTTTTTGAATTGCCTCCAATTAAATTTCCGTGTTTCTGTATTATTTGATTGTTAACAATATCATCATGGTTAGTGATAGGAAGAGAGAACTTTTGTTTTTTAAGAATCATGGTTCAAATTTTATGAGATTATATATATAGAGGTTGTCGGGTTATACCACCTCTATATAAGAAAACATGAAGAGAAAAACAAGTAAATTTAATTCGAGTCGAACCTTCAAGCGAACAACAACAACATCAACAGGTGCCGGGCTATTAAACAGTATTATTAATAAATTACCTTTTGAATTACATATACCGGGCTACGAGTATTGTGGACCGGGTACAAAATTACAAAAACGACTTGATCGTGGTGATGAGGGTATAAATATTTTAGATAAAGCTTGTAGAGATCACGATATTGCTTATTCAAAAAGTGTTAACTTAGAGAATAGACACCAAGCAGATAAAGAACTAGAAAATAAAGCGTGGCAACGTGTAAAATCAAAAGACGCTTCATTAGGAGAAAAAACTGCCGCTTGGCTAGTTACAACAGCAATGAAAGGAAAACGAAAGTTTGGTATGGGACTTAAAAAGATGAGTAAAAAAAGAGGTGGTGCTCTTCTAAAGAAACGCACTAGAAAAAAACGTATTATTAAAGTTCCAAAAAAAGGAGGTTTTCTACCGCTATTATTACCCATACTCGCAGCGTTAGGAGGATTGGGAGGGGGAATTGCAGGGATCACAAAGGCTGTCAACGATGCAAAAACAAACAAGCAACAACTTGAAGAACTTAAACGACATAATTTAGTAATGGAACAAAAAGGAAACGGTTTATATTTAGGACCGACTAAGGGTCATGGTTTATATTTGAAACCATATTCAAAAAACTAAAATTACCTCAACATGCTTTAACAAATTTCGATTTGATAAAGTATGTAAAATTATTAAAAATACCACATTTTCGAGGTATATTTATGAACGACACATTACCAAGAAGAATTAAGAAATATGAATGTGGAATAATAAATTTAGATTCTAATAATAGTGAGGGAACCCACTGGACTGCCTATGTAAAACACAATCAAAATGTTGTTTATTTTGATTCATTTGGTAATTTACCCCCACCAATCAATATAATAAAGTATTTTAATAGTAATGGTAATGTTAAAAGAAGGTATAATTATGAAAGACTTCAAAATTTTAATTCTTATAAATGTGGTCATCTAGCCTTACTTTTTCTATATAATCATTACAATTCATCGAATCAGTAGGTGTAACCAATATGTCATACAACTTTACACTTTCCAACAATTCATCACTTTTAAGTTATAATTTTAATCCACCAATATATTTAGAAGAGGATATAGATTATGAGATTGGTTTAACTAATTTATACACTTTTAATTCAATTCCCAATATTGATGAAGACAATAATGTGTTCATGTGGGGAACTATATTAAAAATGAACACTTTTAAAATTCCAATTGGATCATACGAGCTTAACGATATAACTCATGTTTTACAACAACACATGAGTGAAGTAGATCCTAAGGCTGAATTAAAAATGATTCCTGATATGAATACATCCTGTGTATCTATTATGTGTAACAGAAACATTTCCTTTAATGCAAAAAATTCAATTGGTCCTCTACTGGGATTTAAAATAAAAAGACTAGAGGCAAATAAAACTTATATATCCGAGCCAGTTAAAATTTTAGACACCAATGCAATATGTGTTGATTGTAATCTAGCTTCCGGTTCATATATGAATGAAAATCCAGTTCATATAATTCATCAGTTTTTTCCAACAGTTCCATTTGGGTATAAAATAGTTGAATCACCACAAAATATCTTGTATTATCCGGTTAACGTTAGAGCAATTACAAACCTAACAGTTAAACTTGTTAATCAAAAAGGTAAATTAATCAATTTCAGAGGAGAAGAAATAACTCTCAACTTACATCTCAGACGAAGAATTTAAAATGGTTTTAAATTTTTCAAAAACTAATCTAAATCAAAATTACTATAAAAGAAATTCCAAAAAACATCTGCTGTCAGTTTAAAGAAAACTGTTGTTTCACTTACACCAGCAAATCGATTATTTCTAAAGTCATTGGGTTTTAAAGTTTTGAAATAATGGAAACGCTTCAAGTCATGCAACAACCTTTCAATGACACATCAATTGAAGATTATCAATTTCACTCGTACCAACCGTACATCCCCGGTAATCTTAACTATAATGATGAAATAAGAATACCTATCTCTGACCTTGACAGTTTGACAGTTCCATCTAAATCCATTCTTTATGTAGAAGGTAAGTTATTAACCCAGGACAATACAGTTCCTACAAAACTGAAATTTGTGAATAATGGTATAGCATTTCTTTTTCGAGAACTAAGATACGAATTAAATGGAGTTATAATTGATTCTGTTCGTGATGTTGGTGTTGTATCTACTATTAAAAATTATTTAAGTATTAACGAAAATCAAAGTGTTCAATTAGAAAATGCTGGCTGGTTTCCCAAAAGAACCGATTTACAAACTATTCTAATTGATTCTGATGGAAATTTTAACGTTTGTATACCTTTAAGAATACTTTCAGGTTTTTTTGAAGATTATAAAAAAGTCATTATGAGTATGAAACAAGAATTAATCTTAATACGGGCAAATGATGATTTGGATGCAGTTGTGTCAGTCGATGACAAAGAGCACCCAAAAGTTGTGTTAAATAAAGTATTATGGGAAGTGCCGCATGTTACCCCTAGTACAGAAGAACAATTACGATTAAATAAAATAGCTGATAGTAATGTGGATTTACCCATCACGTTTCGATCATGGCAACTTATAGAGTATCCTTCACTCAATAATTCAACTAGACATACTTGGGCTGTCAAAACAAGCATTAAAATTGAAACTCCTAGACATATAATTGTTGCCTTTCAAAAGGGTCGTAAATCTAAAATTACTGCAGACATGAGTAAATTTGATCACTGTACCTTGAAAAATATTAAAGTGTTTTTAAATTCTGAAAGATACCCGTATAATGATTTACAGTTAGATTTTAAAACTGGACGATTTGCGGCATTATATGAAATGTACTCAAATTTTCAAGAAAGTTATTATCATCAAATACAAAATCAGCCTATTTTTAATCCACAAGACTTTAAAAAAAATGCTCCGTTAATTCATATAGATTGTTCCAGACAAAAAGAAATCATTTAAAGTGGTTCTGTGTTTTTACGAATTGAATTCGAGACTAATGAAGCAACCACTACCGATGTTTCTGCATATTGTTTAATATTACACGAAAAAGAATTTTCCTATAATCCATTAACAAAAATTGTAAGACAAAATTAACAGTGCGCATGTCTCTCAAGGAGTATAAATTCTAATATTTGAGATAAATAGAATTAGTTCATTATGAATCGTAAATTTGAATATAGATTACAAAAATTATTTAAAAATATCTCATTAATAAAAAAACAAATTAAAGTTTTTGAAGATAGAAAAAAGATTGAAATACTGTTTGAAAAGTTGTCTATATATGATGTTGGTAATAGATGTTCAAGGTTTTAAACTAGAAAACAATAAATTTATTGTTAAAGAATTAGCTGCATTTGATGGAAATCACATTACTCATTATGTATTTGCACCACCATTTCCATTTAGAATGCTATCACCAGATATTGAAAAACAAGTGACGTGGCTCATGCGAAATCACCATTGTATAAACTGGAACTCAGGATATACAAATGTATTCAAATTTGGTAACATTATTCAAGAGTTGACAAAAAATGTTGACAGTGTTTTTGTGAAAGGAAAGGAAAAATGTGATTTTTTAAAAAAATTTTGTAAGACACCAGTTTTTGAAGTAGAAGAACATCCATCTTTGTCGCCAATGGAACCAAAGTGTATATATCACATGTCAGAAAAATGTATATGTGCATTAACAAATGTCTTTTTTATATATGAAAATTTTATTATGCAAGAAAATTAAAACACATAGAATATTTTATACTATTTATTAAAAATAAATATTTTATAATATTTATAATTGTTTATTATTATTACCAATCTTCCTATTCCCAAGGCTTCTCAGCCGATTCATCAAGTGGGTTACTTTTTTTAAGTAGTTCAGGATAATAATAAATTACTTCTAGTCCAAGTGTATATATTTCAGGGTTCAAATATTTAACTGTTTCCAATATTCCCAAAGACATGTCTTCTTCAGCTCCCTTTAATAAACTCATTACCAGTGGAAATTCTAAGTCTTTTAAAACATTTAGTCTAAATTGAATTAGTGGTGAAATCTGCCATAATTTTGATAATGAATTTGTGCTTAAGCGTATTCCAGCGTCACCACTGTAAATTCTTATACATTGTGGTAATTGTACAAATTCGACAGCCAATCTTCCTATATCTATTGAATTGATGCTGTTTGCTTTACATATAAAACTATTTATTAACTCCTTGTTAGCTATTATATCATTCCATTCTTGTTGTGTCAAAACTACCGTTGAATTAATTTTTCCACCCGAAATTATAACACACGGAGCAAACTCGAAGTCCACTGATAAGCAAATTGACACAAACTTTGATTTTCTCGAATTTAAATAAAAACAACGTTCTCCTAAAAAAACACCTTTTTGTTTATCATTCATTGTTTTTTAGGCACTTTGATGTTGTTTTCACAGTTGAAACATTCACTCTAAGATTAAAATAATTAAATTCTAATTATTTATAGTTGCACTATATGTATCTGGTAACCTTGACTTAAATAATTGAATACATATCTGAATAATATTGATAATTACTAATAAAAATAAAATTACGTAAGATATAACATATAATTTAAAAAGTTCTTCAAAAACATTATCATTTTTTATGGGTATTTCTTGATTTACAACTTGCCATTTATCTTGATCACCTTCAGAATTATCCGGAAATATTATTTTTAATTTGTAATTGAACTGAGATGTATTACTTTTTGGGATTTCTATATGATAGACAGGTAATCGACCACTGTTTTCTTGAGCTATACTTAACAGTTTCCAAGAAGTACGATTGCAATCTTCTTTACTATTTTTCATATCAAAACATATTGCCATGTGTTTTACACCCTGAGGAACATTGGTATACAATATGTTGTTTACAATTGCCACCAAGATAATATAATTTGTTTTTAATAACACCATTTTAATTGTGTATATGTATTCACATATAGAGATTAAATAATACTAAAATAAAACACATTTATATAGTGGTTAATATTAATTTTATTTTTATATGAGAGAAGAAGAACCAAACCCATTTTCCCCTCTTTCTGTACAATTTAAAGTATCAACTTCAACAATACTTGGAATGAAACATTTTTCACAAATTATTTGGGCAATTTTATTACCTCTAAAGAAGTAAACTGGTTCGTATGTTGAATTGTATAACAAAATTTTAATGGTCCCCCTATAGTCTGCATCAACAACTCCTGCAAAAATTTCGATCCCATTTTTTAAGGCTAATCCTGATCTTGGAGCTATTCGACCATATGTTCCAGAAGGAAATTCCATTTTTATTAAACTATCTACAAGCACTCGTTCCCAGGGGGGTATTACAAAATTTATTGGGGTTTGAATGTCACAACCAGCAGATTGAGAGGTTGCTCTTGTTGGAATAAATCCCTCTCTACTAATTTTAACCACCTTCAAAACCTTAAAACCACAATATATAAATTTCAGTATAATAAGTAAAATCAAATATCTTACTTCTTTTTCTTTATTTTTGATCTTATCAAACTCCTGCTCAAAACAGAGACATTCTTTTTCTTTACATTTACACATATCTACGGATAATATATATTATTAATTTTTGTTTTAAAGTGTACACCACTGGACTATACGTTAGCATAATGATTCATATTATAAAATAAATATAAATGTTAATAACTTACTTTTATTTTAACTAGTTCAACTAGTTTTCTTATTTACACAAACTGAATACTTAGTATACAAATCTAGATTATATATACTTAAATGAAAAAAATTCTATCTACCTACTATCACTTTTCTACAATAATTCCATATTTCAATAAATTAAATTATCATTAATTAATGCAATAGACATCTTAAAATCTCAACTGTATATTAGAATGTAAAATATCATATATGGAAATTATTAAAAGATAGACCTTGCATAATTAACACAAATATACATTTTTTTCAAAAACATAAAATACATTCACTTTCATTTTCCGTTTAAATATGAATCAAATGTTAAAAGTACCAATCGGAGTACTCCCCCATCCCCAACGCCATCTATGTAATATGAAACAAATGTCAATTGCATATTGTGCAGTACTCTTCATGAAAATTAAAACGCCATCTATCTATTATAAATCAAATATCGAATGTCTACTAACTATTCTTCCAATTTTTACAAGTATAGATGCACCAATGGGCCTCCCTAAATACCCCCCATTGAAAAAATGTCCCATCCAACCATTCCCATCACGTCACAACGAAATTTTATTCAAATTATATGCGCTGTATCAAAAAGAGCAAAAATTTACCGAAATGAACCTTAGATTCTCTTATGGAGATTTACATGGGAAATTGGTCGATTTTGGGCTAAAACCGGTGCAGCACCTTTACTATGATCGCTGGGTAACAGACTTCCTGACAATAGGTGGGATAACATAATGACATTGTCGTGTATTATATGGATGGACGGAGAAATTTTTTCCAGGTTGGGAATGGTATTGCGTCATTAAGGAGAAGAAATAAAGTTGCCTCAAGTCCATTACATTGCTTTCTCGGTAAAGGAGGTCTGATGAATAAGTATAATCTTCATGTAGAATCATTTTTAAGAATCTTTTTTGAATTACTTCTAAAGCATTTAAGTGGGTTTGAAGGGCACTTCCCCATACTAAAATTCCATATCGTAGATGATTCTCTACTAATGAAGTGTACAGCATCAACATGGTTTTTGTTGGTAGATACCTGTTTAAATATCTGAATTTGTATAGGATGGTTTGTAATTTTTTAATTATATAATTTATATGCGTGTTCCATTTTAAATGGTTGTCAATAAAGATGCCTAAGTATTTACTATTCTCTTCGGATGAGATAGTAAATGTTTTGCCGTTATTACTAATATGTAACTCTTGAAAATGAGGGAGACCGGTTATATTGCAACTAAAAGGCACAAAATGTGTTTTTTCAAAGTTGATTGTAAGAAGTCTACTATCGAACCAATTTTTTATTTCTCTAAAGTCATCCTCTACTCTTTCTTTGAGATCTTTCCATGAGTCTGCCGTATAAATGATGACCGTATCATCTGCATAACCTATGATTTCTCCAGTACTATTGAGAGAGAATAATTGGTTTATGTATAGGTTAAATAGAATCGGACCAAGTACTGTTCCCTGCGGAATACCGGAACTTATTTCCCTGGAATTACTTAGACTGTCTGATATTTTTAACCATTTGCGTTCTACCTTGTAAATAACTTTGTATCAGGTCTAAGTAGCTACCACGAATGCCTGCCGATTCCAACGTCTCTAATAAAATTTTGTGGCTAACCGTGTCGAAGGCCTTTGCCAAATCTATAAAAAGACATAAGCATTGTTTCCCACTTTCCAGTGCCTCATGTATTTTTTCAGTTACTGTCAAAATAACATCTTGAGTAGAGGTGTTTTTCTTGAAACCAAATTGTTTTTTAGAAATTAAATTATATTTGTTTATAAATGCCATAAGTCTATCTTTTAAAAATTTCTCAAAAACCTTTGACAAGTTAGTCACAAGAGATATAGGTCGATAGTTCATCACAACAGTTCGATCTCCTTTTTTGTGGATTGGAATCACTATGGTATTTTTGGAAGCTTCTGGCCACATCCCATTTTCCAAACATTTATTGATTATGTAAGTGTAAGGACCAGATATAATGTTCTTGATAATTTTAATTGTATTAACTTGAATTTCGTCTACTCCCGTTGAATATGTATTTTTTAAATCATTTATATAATTAACAATTTCATGTTTTTCTGCTGGAGCTATAAATATAGAGTTTGGCAACCGGTTGCTATGTATTTTGTAATTAGGATTTAAAGTGATCTTTCCCGCAAGTGAGTTTCCTATTTCTGCGAACCTGTCATTAAATTCGTTAGCTATTTGTTTGGGATCTGTTAGAATTTTATTATTGTTATTAATTATTTATTGAGTCTATTTTTTTTTTACTTTTTTTGTTCACTCGGTGCTGGTGGCAAACATTGATGAAGCTGTTGTTCTGGGCATGGATGTTATGCTCCACTGTGGTTTTCATTTGGATCTTCGCCAACGTATCCTTCGTACTGGTAATGAGGAAATATTACTGCATCGAAAACAAGTTGACGATGCCTCGATTAAGATAATCAATGATATCGAACTTCCGGCGAGCTTCGAATATGTAGTAACAGCGTGATTGGATGGACTGGTGACAGATGGAGTCACAGCCATGATAGAGCCAAAGAACCATGACTTGGGAATTGGCAAAAGAATTCCTTGTGGGTAAGACTCTTGTTAGATCTACCAAAGAGGTATCCATCAGATTCATCAATTTTAACGATTATTCAGTTCTTCTTCGAAAGGACACGGTAACAGGAGCTTTAGAACCGGTAACAGCCGTTATTCACAAGGTAAACTTAATGGAAACAGATGAGACGAACGGAATTGAACAATTAATGACAAAATTAGATCCTTCTTTGTCAAAATCTGAAAAGAAACAGTTAAGAGATCTACTTTACCGTTATAAGCCTGTATTTGGCTCTAAAAGTAAACTTGGAAGAACTGATATAGTCCAACATAAAATTAAAACTGGCGATGCACATCCGATTCGACAGGTACCCAGATGCCTCTTAAGTTAAGTTAAGAAAGAAAAATCAGATAGAACTCTTAAAGAAATGATTCAAAATGGCATAGTCGAATTATCCAGTAGTCCGTGGGCTTCTCCTGTGGTATTAGTGAGAAAGAAAGACGGATCAATGCAGTTTTGTGTCAACTATCAAAAGCTTAATGATGTCACTAAGGAACATTATTCTCTGCCAAGGATTGATGATGCTTTTGAACAGTGGGCTACACAAATAGTGATCCCTAGAAATGCCCTACTAGAAATTTTAAAACATACATAAAGATAATTCTGGAGGACATCTGTATATTAAGAAAACGCTGCAAAAGTTCCTACATAGATTTTACTGTATAAATTGAATTAACGATGTTAAAGATTGGTAAATGTGCTGCCAGTAATGGTCCGCATCGAAAACCGAGGGCGGAAATGTAGCAATACCTGCTCGAAAGTCCTTTTGAAAGAATCGCAGTACTTAGATGTATTGGGGCCATTTTCACAGAGCAATGTAGGAATTAAGTACATCTTTGTTGTAATGGGACTATTTTACTAAATGAGTTGAAGTCTACGCAGTTCTCAATCAGGAAGACACCACTTTAGCAGGAATATAAGTTGAAGAATTCTTAAGCCAATTTGGGGTACCACTAGAATTATATTCAGACCAAGGGAGAAATTTTGAGAGCAAACTGTTTCAAGAAGTTTGCCAAAGATTAGGTAGGTATCCACAAAACGGAAACCACAGCGATGCACCCTCAGTCTGATGGAACAAATGAATCGGATTATAAACAACTATCTTGTCAAAAGTGGTATCAAAATGATTAGAATCGATATATTCCACTATTCCTAATGGTAATTCTATCAGCCATTAAAGAATCAACAGTACAAATATATGCGAAGGTCCTGTTCCCTAGAAAAATGAGATTACTATCTGACTTGGTGCTTGGTTGTAAACTTGGTGAAGAAGTGACCCGTGAAAAATATGTCGCTGATCTTCAGAATCGAATAGAGAATAAACACAAGTAACACAACCTGGTGCGTGGGAAACTTCATTTATCTAGTGATCGGATAAAGAGATATTATAACACGCGAATAATGGAAAAGAGTTACCAAGTTGGAGATTTAATCTGGCTCTATAACCCCCCAACAACGACGAGGCATTTGTCCGAAATTACAGAAGAACTGGGAAGGTCCATACACCATCAAGAAAAAGATTAACGATGTTATTTATCGAATCGTGAAAATTCCCAGAGGGAAAGAAACCCGTCGTGGTTCATCATGATTAGCTGGTGTTTTACCAGAGAAACCACAGTGTAGATGTACAGCAGCTCCAAGAAGATGGTTTGGCTGGCTCAAGGAGTGTGCGGGATCCCGATTTAAGAAATATCATTCCGGGAGGAATTAATCAAAGGAAGGGGCAGTTTAACGGGATAACCGATTAAGAAAATGACCTTTACTTGAAAGACTATTTTCAGATTATTTGGTATATAGAATATTCTTACTCTTTCTAGTGTGTACTAATTAGGTTCGATCATGTTTCTCGTCAATTCTAGAATGTTTATTGGTTCTACATAAAGGGATGTATAAGCAGTTAAGGGGAGTTCAAATAATTCAAATAGTTCATTGTTATTGTAATTTAATTTAGTCATTATCCAGCTAAGTTTTGTATATCTTGTTACAATTTTGAGGATAAATGTTTCAATACTTAAATGTCACTTTTTGACATTTAACATTGCAAATATATTTGATGTTTTCACATATTTATACATGAATTTTTGACATTTGACATTACAATTTTGACATGTGATGCTATAATTATAATAATTTTGACATTTGAGATAGTATCTCAATTTTCAATAATTGACGTTGCAAACATGACAATTTTGACATTCTCATATATTAATAAAACAATTTTCGACAGTTTACGCTACAAATATGATAATTTTAACATTTGACATACTTATATGTCACTTTTTGACATTTGACATGCATATAGTATGTCACTTTTTGACAATTGTCATTAGAAATATGTCACTTTTTAATATTTGATACTTGAAATATGATAATTTTATATCGATTTTGATATTAAAACTACAATTTTGAGTTTTTACATGGTTTTATATTACTGTTTAAGATTTGATGTTACAGTTATAACAATTTTTATTGTTTTAAATGTTTATATAACAATTTTTAATATTTAACACTTTAATTTTAACATATGACACTTTAAATATGATAATTTTGACAGTTGGTATACTTATATGTCACCTTTTGACATTTAATACTAGAATTTTGACATTTTACGTTACAAATATAATAATTATGATATTCGGTATACTTATATGTTTCATTTTGACATTTGATGTAGTAATTATGACAAATTTCATATTTTTACATATTTTTGTATAAATTTTTTACTAAAAATTTTAATAAATCATAATCATTGAAAAATTTTGAAAAATATTTAACAAATTTAAGAAAATTGAAAAATAAAAAAAAAAGATTTAAAAATGTTTTATAAATTTGAGAAAAAGTGTAACAAAAATTGTGTGTTCTGAAATTATCCGAATATTAAAAACTTAAAAAATAAATACATTGAAAGAGTTTTTATTTTTATAAAATGTAACATTGAAAATTTTAAACTTAAACTAAATAAAAAATTAATAAAATAAGAAACTACAAAAGTTTTACGGATCAATTAAAGTCAAGTTATATAAAATATTTCTTTTTACAGTAATAAAATTTTCAAATTTTAATACATTAACACTATTATTATAACAGTAAGATAATAATCCAATTTATGATTACTTTTGTTAAAATACAAATAAACATCAAATCTATCTGAACGTTCAACAAAAATTAACTGATCATAAACAAATACAAGAAAATCCGTAAATCCAATTAAACTAAAACAAAAATTTGTTTTGAGGTCTCCGTTAAAATCATGTTTAATTCTCATATGTTCAACAATTTCTACCAAATTATAAACTTTATCGCATTTAAAACATTTTTGCTTAATTTTGTCTTTTTTCATTTCCCATTCGTGATTTAAACAATTGATATAATTGAAGGTTTTGTCGCAATTACAACTGCAGAAATAGTCTAATGAAAATTTCGGATTAATTATTTCGTAGTCAACTTTATCAATCAAATTTTGTTTTAACAAAAAATTAAAACAAATTTGACAAAGTGAATGTTTGTTTTGTTTACTAACATAGAAATTATAATTCAATCCACGATTACAATTAATACAAACAGGAAAAAAAACTTTGTTTTCTTTAACTAAGCCAAATCCACATTCTGTTAATGATAATTCTGGATTTCTTCTCATAAATGAAGAATCCAGTTTTAATTTTCTTAACATTAAAAACTTTGTAATTGGATTAAATTTAATATTTCCAAAAAAATTTGAATAATCACACCTTTCAACAACTAAACATGAGTTTTTCTGTGAGATATTAATATTATAAAATCTCTTAGTTTGGGTAGTTTTAAAGTTAAATATAAATTATTGCTCTTACATAGTCAACCGTAGATACTTTTTATTCTCCCAGTATCCTATTATCTGATATTGTTCGTTTGTTTTTTTTTTATTATCTTTTTTTATATAAATGAATTCTGTGGGTACTACTACTTTTGGGTTAAGTGGAAGAGCATTTCCATAATGAGTCTTTCGATTCATTTGAGGAGATGAACTTCGCCCTTTATTTTCAACGTTTAAAATTAGATTAAAATGTAAGTTATGTAGTTTAATGTACTATATTTAATTTGGAAATAATAAAGATTCTTATTATTATTATTATTATTATTATTTATAGTTAAATTTCTAAAATTTTCCAAATTTTGCAATTTTCTAATTTTCGTAGGAATAACTGAACAAGAGCTTTCCTGTGAGACTTGAATATCTGTTTGAGTTGATTCGCTAGAATTTTGGGAACATTTATTAATGATTTTTCACTAAAATTTAAATCAACTTCAATATTAACAAAATTATTAAATTCTTTGATATTTATCTTATAAAATCCATCATTATCATTTTCATAGGTTTTACATTTAAATTTATTTGAACAAATTTTCAAATTTTCATCAAGTAAGTTTACATGAAATTTATAAGAAATTAAAGAAGCCAGATCCTCATCTCCGATAAAAACAACTTTAACTTTAAGAAAATTTTCAGTCCGATTTAAAATTACATAAAAATAAAATAAATAATCGTCAAAACGATAAATAAAAACATTTCGAATATCAGAAAAAGATTTTAAATTACACGAAAAAAATGGATTCTTTAATACTGAATCTTTATGAGTTTTTTGAAAATGTTTAAAAAGTAGGAAAGTTGGAATTTCGTCGGGTTCCTGACAAAGAGGACAAATATATTTTTTTTTCTAAACAAACTTTCTCATATTCCTCAACTTCGGAGTGTCGGAGTATTTCCCGACATCCATCATAACGATTTATACATTTAAAAAACTTTTTTCCGCAATAATGTTGTATGATGAACTTGTTCCATTCCATTCGGGGTTCTTCGTGGTACAACGACCACAAACAGAACGACGATTAGGAAAGACTTTTATCGGTAAAACCGATAAATATTTCTCACATACGTCGCATGTAAGTTCGTCCAAAACAGTATCCGAAATTACGATTTCCATAGTAGGAAAAATGCTAGAAAAAAATTAAAAACAAAAATCAAATTTTTTTTCACATAATTTAAAAACATATTTTTTGTTTTTTTTTTTAAAGAATACTTTAATATCTTAAAAACAAAAAAAATAAGATATCAAAATATGATTTTGACATTTTAAATACAATTTCTAACTACATTCAAAATTTTTCAAAAATTTTAAAAATCAACAGAGAAACAATCTTTCCATTTTGAAAATTTTTAAATATATTATAAAAATTACCAAAAGAAAACGAAAAATGTAAGAAAACTTGGAAACTAACGAAAAAATATAATAAAATAAACAAAAACAGAAAAAGAACACAAAAATAATCGAAAACTAAACGAAAAATTAATAATTGATTGCCGAGCAGCTAATTTAAAATATTTCAAAGAATAAAGTCAATAAAATTAATAAAATTCTTCTCCATGACATGACGATTCTATATACCAAATTTCATGACCCATAACAAAAAATGGTTTTCACATTTTGAAAACACTATTTATCTACATTTAAAATCCATTTTAAAATTTTCAAAAATCTTAAAAAACAACCGAGAAACGCTATACTCGATTTTTTGGTGTTTTCCTCAAAAAAAGTGGATTTCGATATCTCAAAAACCAAAAACGACATCAAAATAAGGTTTTTACATTTTGAATACACTTTTTATTTACATTCAAAATCCATTTTGAAATTTTCAAAAATCTTGAAAAACAACCGAATAACACTACACTCGTTTTTTTTTTTTAGATTTTTCAAAATCAAGAAAAACAGTGAATTTCGATATCTCAAGAACCAAATAAGATATCAAAATACGATTTTTACATTTTGAATACAGTTTTTATCCATATTCAAAACACATTTTGAAATTTTCAAAAATCTTAAAAATCGACCGAGAAACGATACATTCAATTTTTGAGAATTTTCCTCAAAAAAAAATGGAATTCTCACACATATCGATATTTTGAAAACTAAAAAAGATATCAAAAAATGGTTTTGACATTTTGAATACAGTTTTTATTCACATTCAAAATCCATTTTGAAACTTTCAAAAATATTGAAATACAACCGAAAAACTCTACACTTGTTTTTTTTTCAGAATTTTCAAAATCAAGAAAAAAAGTGAATTTCGATATCTCAAAAACCAAATAAAATATCAAAATACGATTTTTACATTTTGAATACCTACAGTTTTTATCCATATTCAAAACACATTTTCAAATTTTCAAAAATCTTAAAAAACAACCGAGAAACGCTATACTCGCTTTTTTTAGAATTTTCACAATCAAGAAAAAAGTATATTTCTATATCTCAAAAACCAAAAATGATATCGAAAAACTGTTTATCTATATTGAATACAGTTTTAATCTATATTCAAAATCCATTTTGAAATTTTCAAAAAATCTTAAAAAACAACCGAAAAACGCACTCAAAATTTCTAGAAACTTCGAAATAAAAGTAGATTCTATATCTCAAAAACCAAAAGAGATATTAAAAAACGGTTTTGACATTTTGAATACAGTTTTTAGTTACATTCAAAATCAATTTTAAAATTTTCAAAAATCTTGAAAAACAACCGAAAAACACTACACTCGATTTTTTCATAATTTTCAAAATCAAGAAAAAAGTGGATTTCGATATCTCAAAAACCAAAAGGGGTATCAAAATACGATTTTCACATACATTGATTTGAATACACTTTTTATCCAAATTTAAAATCCATTTTTAAATTTTCAAAAATCTTAAAAAACAACCGAGAAACGCCATACTCGCTTTTTTTATAATTTTTACTATTAAGAAAAAGGATATTTCTATATCTTAAAAACCAAAAATGAAATCGAAAAACTGTTTGTCTATATTGAATACAGTTTTAATCTATATTCAAAATCCATTTTGAAATTTTCAAAAATCTTGAAAAACAACCGAAAAACACTATATTCGTTTTTTTTTAGATTTTTCAAAATCAAGAAAAAAAGTGAATTTCGATATCTCAAAAACCAAATAAGATATCAAAATACGATTTTTACATTTTGAATACATTTTTTATCCATATTCAAAACACATTTTCAAATTTTCAAAAATCTTAAAAATCGACTGAGAAACGCTATACTCGCTTTTTTTAAAATTTTCACAATCAAGAAATAGTATATTGTAATACAAGTGTTACAATGACAGGTTTCGTAGTACGAGTTCAGTTTGTGAAACGAACCGCGAAGCGGTGAATTTCGCAAAGAAAGAGTACTACAAATTGTCATTGTAATTCGAGTGTTACATACTATTTTTTATAATGAACTTTTAAAAGTATAAAAAAATAAATAAAATGAGAGTTTTTCGAAATATTTATTTATGTTGGCAATCTTGGCACATTTGACACTTGTCAGTTTTAATGATTTTAAATTTGAATGTTTGTCAAATTTGTATAAAATATTCCGAATTTAGCAATAACGCTGATAATGTAGTTAATAATTTACTACAACATACTTCTTCAATTACTATCTGAACTTTTTCGTTGAAAATCAGTGCAGTGCAACCAATTGTGTAAAACAAAAAGTTACCAAAAACAGTGTTACAATGAATCTATTTCGATACTGTTTTTAGTGTCGAAATAGAAACTTTGTGAACGTGAATTATAAAAAATCATAGTTCCATACCTTTTTAAATTTTCAAAATACCAATATCCCAATTTTGCTAGATATTACGATATTTGAGAAAAGATCTTATTTATTTTTGAGAATTTTTCAAAATTTAAAAATGCTCCTGAATTAGTAAAGTTTCTAATTAATAACCGAAAAACGATTCGACATCTGAATTCTATTAAATATAATGATTTTTGTAAAATGATGAAATATCAAATATCTACATATCTTACTCATTTTTGAGGTTTTTTAAAAATTTCAAAATGATTCTAGATCAGTGCACAATTTCTAATTAAACACAAAAAAAACTTGTGCGTCTCAGAACGCGCGACAGAAGTGATAACTTCAACTAATGTAAAAATTAAAAAACTATCAAAAATTTCAAAGTTCAATAACTTTTTTATTTGTAAACGTACAAAAAGTTATAACCTATTAAAAGATAGGAAATTTTCTCAAAAATTTAGAAATGTTACTATTTTTTTTATAACTTTTCTAGTTTTCGATATACGAGGGAATTACAAATTTTAACAAATATTTTGTAATTCCCCCGTATATTGAAAACTATAACAGATATGAAAAAACTAATTGGAATTTTTAAAAAAATTATTATCAAATTTTGATAAAAAAGTATTAAAATTAGTCAAAAATACATTTTTTTTGAAAAATATACGAGGATGTTCAAAATATTTGCAGGTTTCAAAATTTATTGCAAAAAATTATAATCTAGTTACCGACAATTACAGATTTGCTTATTTTTGATAAAAATTTTGGTTTTTTAATAAAAATATTATAAAATTTTGATAAAAAAGTATTAAAATTAGTCAAAAATCCTTTTTTTTTTTGAAAAATATACGAGGATTGTCGAAATATTTGCAGATTTCAAAATTTATTGCAAAAAATTATAATGTAGTTACCGACAGTTACAGATTTGCTTATTTTTGATAAAAATTTTTGTTTTTTAATAAAAATATTATCAAATTTTGATAAAAAAGTATTAAAATTAGTCAAAAATACATTTTTTTTGAAAAATATCGAGGATGTTCAAAATATTTACAGATTTCAAAATTTATTGCAAAAAATTATAATCTAGTTACCGACAATTACAGATTTGCTTATTTTTAATAAAAATTTTGGTTTTTTAATAAAAATATTATCAAATTTTGATAAAAAAGTATTAAAATTAGTCAAAAATACTTTTTTTTTTTGAAAAATATACGAGGATGGTCGAAATATTTGAAGATTTCAAAATTTATTGCAAAAAATTATAATCTAGTTACCGACAGTTACAGATTTGCCTATTTTTGATAAAAATTTTGATTTTTAATAAAATTATTATTAAATGTTGATAAAAAAGTCAAAAATACATTTTTTTTTGAAAAATATACGAGGATGGTCGAAATATTAGCAGATTTCAAAATTTATTGCAAAAAATTATAATCTAGTTACCGACAGTTACAGATTGCTTAGTTTTGATGAAAATTTTTGTTTTTTAATAAAAATATTATCAAAATGTGATAAAAAAGTATTAAAATTAGTCAAAAATACATTTTTTTTGAAAAATATACGAGGATGTTCAAAATATTTGCAGATTTCAAAATTTATTGCAAAAAATTATAATCTAGTTACCGACAATTATAGATTTGCTTATTTTTGATAAAAATTTTGGTTTTTTAATAAAAATATTATCAAATTTTGATAAATAAATATTAAAATTATTCAAAAATGCATTTTTTTTGAAAAATATACGGGGATGGTCGAAATATTTGCAGATTTCAAAATTTATTGCAAAAAATTATAATCTAATTACCGACAATTACAGATTTGCTTATTTTTGATAAAAATTTTGGTTTTTTAATAAAAATATTATCAAATTTTGATAAAAAAATATTAAAATTATTCAAAAATGCAATTTTTTTTGAAAAATATACGAGGATGGTCGAAATATTTGCAGATTTTAAAATTTATTTCAAAAAAATATAATCTAGTTACCGACAATTACAGATTTGCTTATTTTTGATAAAAATTTTGGTTTTTTATTAAAAATATTATCAAATTTTGATAAAAAAGTATTAAAATTAGTCAAAAATACAATTTTTTTTGAAAAATATACGAGGATGTTCAAAATATTTGCAGATTTCAAAATTTAGTATAAAAAATTCTAATCTAGTTACCGACAATTACAGATTTGCTTATTTTTGACATCAATAATTTATGATATATTTTTGACATTTAACATACTGTAACGGGATAACCGTAAAGGAAGGGACCTTAATTTAAAAGATTGTTGTTGACAGTTGATTTTTAGAAGTTTGTAAAAAAATCAACTGACCATTTTAAATAATGTTTCTAGAAAATTCTAGAAACTTCTAAACACACTGACTAGATTAAATAATGTTGTATATAAGGGGATGCATGGGCAGTTAACGTCAGTTCGAGTCAAGTGTTCACAAGAGTTCATTGTATTGTCAAGTAGTTAGACGTTATCCAGCAGAGTTCAGTGTATCTTAACAATTTTGTAAATAAATTGTGTAAAAAGCCCCCATAAGTGTTTCAAATTGGTGTCAGGTGTGGGGTGAAGATACAAGAATGCCTGGAAAAAAGATGCATGAACTATTGGTGGCTGAGCTCAGAAAAGAGCTCGAAGAATTAGAATTGGAAACTACTGGGACCAAATCTGTATTGTTGAATAGGCTCCGTGAATACTACCTAAATAATAATTTGGATCCTGACGTTGTGGAGTTCAATGATCCGGTTCAAAAAGCAATTTCTGAACAACTTTCCCAGATGAAAGAGGAGCTATCAGGACGAATGACGAGCCAGCAAGAGGAGCTATCCAGTCAGATGAAGAGTCAGCAAGAGGAGATTTCCAGTCAGATGAAGAGCCAGCGCGAAGATATGTCCCAGCTGAAAGAGGAGCTATCAGGACGAATGACGAACCAACATGAGGAGCTATCCAGTCAGATGAAGAGCCAGCGCGAAGATATGTCCCAGCTGAAAGAGGAGCTATCAGGACGAATGACGAGCCAACATGAGGAGCTATCCAGTCAGATGAAGAGCCAGCGCGAAGATATGTCCCAGCTGTCACAAAGAATGACAAGCCAGCAAGAAGAACAGACGCAACAATTTTCCCAGCTATCACAACGGATGTCTACCCTATCAGATGAGTTATCCAGTTCGTTCTCCCAGCAAATATCACATCTAAGAGACGAACAAAATCAGCTAGTGGCCGATTTGCGAAACGAGAAAAACCAGCAAGTGGACAACTTGAATCAGCAAGTGGACAACATGAATCAGCAAGTTGCCAACTTCAGAGACGAGATCAACCAGCAAATGCAATCCGAGATAGAAAAACTTAAACGAGAACTGGAAGCTTGTCTACAAAACCAAATCATCCATCACGGCGACGGAGATGCAGGAAGGATGGAAACCTGCCACGCAGACGTCGAACGACAAAGAAGCGAGGAGACGACCCATGTACGAACAACGATGAAACCCCCGACGGCGTCGAGGTATTTGTCCCAAATTACAAAAGAACTGGGAAGGTCCTTACACCATCAAGAAGAAGATTAACGATGTCATTTTTTGGATCGTGAAAATTCCCAGAGGGAAACCCGTCGTGGTCCATCATGATCGTTTGGCGCCTTACCAGGGAAACCACAGTGGAGATGCGCAGCAACTCCAAGAAGATGGTTTGGCTGGCTCAGGGAGTGTGCGGGATTCCGATGTAGGAAATAACATTCCAGGAGGAATGAATCTAAGGAGGGGGCAGTGTAACGGGATAACCGTAAAGGAAGGGACCTTAATTTAAAAGATTGTTGTTGACAGTTGATTTTTAGCAGTTTGTAAAAAAATCAACTGACCATTTTAAATAATGTTTCTAGAAAATTCTAGAAACTTCTAAACACACTGACTAGATTAAATAATGTTGTATATAAGGGGATGCATGGGCAGTTAACGTCAGTTCGAGTCAAGTGTTCACAAGAGTTCATTGTATTGTCAAGTAGTTAGACGTTATCCAGCAGAGTTCAGTGTATCTTAACAATTTTGTAAATAAATTGTGTAAAAAGCCCCCATAAGTGTTTCAATACATTCTTGACATTTAACATTAACTTTTTTGACATTTAACATTACTTTTTGACATTTGTATTAATTCAATATTGATTTTTGACATTTCATATAAATTTTTGACATTTGAAGTTGATTTTTGACATTTCTGATTGATTTTTGACTTTTAAGATTGTCTTTTTTACTTTTTTTTTTTTGATTAATTTTTGATTCACTTTTGATTGTTATTTGACATAGATTTTTTGACATCTTTTATTGTTTATTGACTTGACATCTGTCATTAATATATTTACTTCTATCAGTGATTTTTGACATTTGAGACTAATTTTTCAAATTTTACATTGATTTAAGACAATTGACATAATCTAGTTACCGGCAATTACAGATTTGCTTATTTTTAATCAAAATTTTGAATTTTTAATAAAAATATTATCAAATTTTGATAAAAAAGTATTAAAATTAGTCAAAAATACATTTCATTTTTGAAAAATATACGAGGATGGTCGAAATATTTGCAGATTTCCAAATTTATTGCAAAAAATTATAATCTAGTTACCGACAGTTACAGATTTGCTTATTTTTGATAAAAATTTTGGTTTTTTAATAAAAATATTATCAAATTTTGATAAAAAAGTATTAAAATTAGTCAAAAATACATTTTTTTTTTTTGAAAAATATACGAGGATGGTCGAAATATTTGCAGATTTCTAAATTTATTGTAAAAACATGTAATCCAGTTACCGACAGTTACAGATTTGTTTATTTTTAGTTGAAGAACAACCATACAAAATTAGAGAATCGAAATTGGAATACGAAAACCCACAACAATTCGTAACAGTGGTCATGGATAATTCTTCAATTAATTCTTTTAATATTAAAAGTGAAATGTTAATTAACAGTGAAAATGAGATTTCAAATCAATCTAATCATGAGATGAATCTTGAATTTGATATTAAAAAAGAAGAATTACACTCGGCTATTGATTTACCGGATTTTAAAATGGAATTTCAAGATTTTAATGAAGAATTAAATTCAGAGCAGAGCATCAATAGAGATTCCACTAAACAGGAACCAAGTTGTAAAAATACTGGCGACAAATATAAATGTAAAATATGCTCGAAATGTTTCACACAATCCTGTAATTTAAGAAAACATATCAGAACTCATACTGGCGAGAAACCTTTTAAATGTAAAATTTGTTCGAAATGTTTCACTCAATCCAATACTTTAAAAAATCATATTAGAACTCACACTAACGAAAAACCTTTTAAATGTAAGATTTGTTCGAAATGTTTCACACAATTAAGTAGTTTAAAAACTCATATTAGAACTCACACTAACGAGAAACCTTTTAAATGTAAACTTTGTTCAAAATGTTTCACACAATCCAGTCAATTAAAAACTCATATTCGAACTCACACTGGCGAAAAACCTTTTAAATGTGAAATATGTTCAAAATGTTTCAAACAATCTATTAGTTTAAAAAACACATTAGCACTCACATTGATAAAAACGTAAAATAATGTTGTAAATAAACTTATAATTCAACTAAAAGTTTTTTTTTATATCCTCCAATTGTTCTCTTTTAGATCTACATTTATTTTATCAATCAACCTCAACTTCCATCTTCCAATATCATATTTATCTACTCTTTTATTCCACATAATTCGCATCCCAATTAACAGGAAAATCCACCATAAATCAGGTGGTTGGTCAGAAACAAATTTTCTAATAAAAATGATGTGTGCGCCATCTATAAGACAATGACAGGACTTCTAATACTCGATACGAGTTTATTATTGTTTGACATTAAGGTTTAATTATGTAAAACAACGTTGCCGGATTTGTTTACAAAATTATACTCATTTATTACAAAATTAAATATATTAGTATTAGTGTTTAAAACATGAGAATCAAATTAATAAAAATCATAAAAATGGTTATTTTTATCAAATTTTCTATTGGTATGGTTACTACATTTAATTAAAACAAGAAAACAAGCTATAGCGATATGTGTTACCTAACTATGATTTAAATTAATTCGATACAATGTGGCAACATTGCAGTAATCAGAACTACTATTTATAGGTAATAAAAATAAAATATAGATATAAATAATATTAATTTAACTAATTTTTTATATTTTGTAACTATTTATTTGGTTATTCGTTGTTTTAATTATAGTGTTACTTACTTTAAACAACAATAAATGCTTATGATAGTTGTTGTCTTGATTTTGGTCTTGTAATAACTAGAATTCAGCCACTTACCATACAAGTTAATGAAACAAACAAAAAACAATAACTTTTTAATCAATTTTACATTATAAATAAGCTTTTTTAACAAATTTATTTAATTTCTTAATGATAGAGTTAAACTAAATACTAATAATAGTGTCTTATTAATGACAGTTCTAGTACGAACTTGTCAGAATATTGATCTTAGTAATAACTAGAATTCAGCCACTTACCACACAAAATAATAAAACAAACCCAAAATTAACAAATCTGATAAATTTTACATCTTAAATGAGTTTTTTTTAACTAATTCTTTATTAAATTTTTGTTATTTTTTATTGATTGATTACTAAGGTAATGACTTAGTATTTTGTGTTGCCTATCTTCACGACCCATTAATTTATAGTTATTTAGCCATGCGCGCCATCTACAGAATGAAAGGAAATGAAGTTGTCACTTGTCACACAATCGAACAAGTGAAATTTTTATTTCTCTCCTGAATAATTGCAAATAAGTGTGTTTATTGATAAAAGAACTGTTTTAAAGAAAGTTAAAAGTTTACTGTTTGGAAATTGAACTTAATCGGGTAAGTAGAATTCATTTAAAGTATATAGTATATAGTGTGTTTTTTGATTTCCACTGGGCGTTGTCTATGTTCAATTTATTTTTTTACACTGTTTCTTTTGTAACTATTTTATTTATTAACGTACAGAAAGTTGTAATCTATCAAAAGAAAGGAAATTTTCTTAGAAATCGATAATTCCAATTAGTTTTTTCGTATCTTTTATAGTTTACAATATACGGGGGAATTACAAAATGTTTGTTAAAATTTTGTAATTCCCTCGTAAATCAAAAACTAGAACAGTTATAAAAAAAATAGTAACATTTCTAAATTTTTTTAGAAAATTTTCTATTTTTTGATAGGTTATAACTTTTTGTACATTTACAAATAAAAAAATTAACGGACTTTGAAATTTTTATAGTTTTTTAATATTTAAATTAGTTGAAGTTATCACTTCTGTTGCGCGTTCTGAGACTCACACGTTTTTTTTGTGTTTAATTAGAAATTGTGCACTAATTTAGAATCATTTTGAAATTTTTAAAAAACTTTAAAAATGAGTAAGATATGAAGATATTTTATATTTTATCATTTTACAAAAATAATGATATTTAATAGAATTCAGATATTGATATTGTGAAAACTAAAAAAGATATCAAAAATCGTTTTTCGGTTATTAATTAGATACTTTACTAATTCTGGAGCATTTTGAAATATTGAAAAATTCTCAAAAATAAATGAAATATTTTATATTGGTATTTTGATATTTAAAAAAGATATGAAAATACGATTTTGTGTGTTTGATTTGATATTTTGTATAGATTCAGGAACATTTTCGATTTTGATACTTTGAAAATTAAAAAAATTATCAAAAAATAGTTTTTATGTTTAAATTAGATATCAAAACCAATTTGAAATTTTGAAAAATTCTTAAAAATGAGTGAAATATGAAGATTTTTGATAATTCATGATGAGTGATTGTGTTTATAAGTTTATAAATTAATAAATATATAATAAAGTTTGATTTTAATTTTTAATTTTTTTTCAGCATTTTTCTACTATGGCAATCGTGATTTCCGATACTGTCTTGGACGAACTTACATGCGACGTATGTGAGAAATATTTATCGGTATTACCGATAAAAGTGTTTTCAAATCGTCGCTCTGTTTGTGGTCGATGTACCAAGAAGAATCCCGAATGGGATGGAACAAATTCAATTTATAATATTGAAACACGTATGGGGGCTTTTTACACAATTTATTTACAAAATTGTTAAGATACACTGAACTCTGCTGGATAACGTCTAACTACTTGACAATACAATGAACTCTTGTGAACACTTGACTCGAACTGACGTAAACTGCCCATGCATCCCCTTATATACAACACTATTTAATCTAGTCAGTGTGTTTAGAAGTTTCTAGAATTTTCTAGAAACATTATTTAAAATGGTCAGTTGATTTTTTTTTACAAACTTCCAAAAATCAACTGTCAACAACAATCTTTCAAATTAAGGTCCCTTCCTTTACGGTTATCCCGTTACACTGCCCCCTCCTTAGATTCATTCCTCCTGGAATGTTATTTCCTACATCGGAATCCCGCACACTCCCTGAGCCAGCCAAACCATCTTCTTGGAGTTGCTGCGCATCTCCACTGTGGTTTCCCTGGTAAGGCGCCAAACGATCATGATGGACCACGACGGGTTTCCCTCTGGGAATTTTCACAATCCGATAAATGACATCGTTAATCTTCTTCTTGATGGTGTAAGGACCTTCCCAGTTCTTTTGTAATTTGGGACAAATACCTCGACGCCGTCGGGGTTTATAAAGCCAGACTAAATCTCCAACTTGGTAACTCTTTTCCATTGTCCGTGTGTCATAGTACCTCTTCATCCGATCACTAGATAATTGTAGTTTTCCACGCACCAGTTTGTGTATATTCTCCATTCGATTCTGAAGGTCGGCGACATATTGTTCACGTGCCATTTCTTCACCAGGTTTACAACCAAAGACCAAGTCACATGGTAGCCTCATTTCTCTACCGAACAGGACCTTCGCAGGCGTTTGGCCGGTTGATTCGTTGATGGCCGATCGAATTGCCATTAGAAGTAGTGGAATATGTCGATCCCAATCCCTCTGACAATCTGACACCACTTTTGACAGATAGTTGGTTATAGTCCGGTTCATTCGTTCCACCATTCCATCAGACTGAGGGTGCATCGCTGTGGTTCTCGTTTTGTGGATGCCTAATCTTTGGCAAACTTCTTGAAACAGCTTGCTCTCAAAATTTCTTCCTTGGTCTGAATGTAATTCTAATGGTACCCCAAATCGGCTTACGAATTCTTCAACCAATATATCTGCTAAAGTGGTAGCTTCCTGATTGGGAACTGCATATGCTTCAACCCATTTAGTGAAGTAGTCCATTACAACAAAGATGTACTTGTTTCCTACATCGGTCTGTGGAAGTGGCCCCAATACATCTACTGCGATTCTTTCAAAAGGACTTCCAACCAGGTATTGCTGCATTTCCGCCTTCGGTTTTCGGTGCGGACCGTTACTGGCAGCACATGTAGTGCATTTACGACACCAATCTTTAACATCATTAGTGCAATTTACCCAGTAAAATCTATCTCGGATCTTTTGCAGCGTTTTCGTGATACCCAGATGTCCTCCAGAACTATCATTATGCATCTGTTTTAAAATTTCCGGTACAGCATTTCTTGGGACCACTATTTGTTTCCTTGTTTCTGTGCCCTCGGAATTTTCTACAAGTCTTTTAACGAGCCCTCCGTCCAAAATTAAAGAGTTCCATTGGGACCAGTATGCTTTTAAAGCAGGAGAGGATGAGGATATCTCTCCTCCACAACGGACGACGGTCCATTCTCTTCCACTCCCTAATCTTTTTCAGAACGGGATCGTTTTCTTGTTGCTCCTCCAGCATAGAGCTCTCGTGTTCTGGCACAACCTTAACTAAGGCAAGTTTTTCCTCGTTCTGCTCCATACGGGTACAATGGGGGCAATCAGGTCGACATGGTCTTCTGGAAAGTGCATCAGCATTACGATGTCTGGTTCCAGGTCTGTGCTCGATTTCAACATCATATTCCTGCAGTTTTTCGAGCCATCTGGCTATCTGTCCTTCTGGGTTCCTAAAGCTAAGTAGCCACTTTAAACTGGCATGGTCTGTTCTGATCAGGAATTTTCTGCCATACAGATATTTATAAAAGTGTTCGACGGATTTTACAACTGCTAACAGTTCCCTCCGAGTTACACAGTAGTTCTTTTCAGCTTTCGATAAAGTTTTGCTGAAGTAACCAACCACTCTTTCCTTACCGTCTTGTAGCTGTGACAAGACGGCTCCAATTCCCACATTGCTGGCGTCGGTGTCCAGAATAAGCTTACCATCAGGAAGTGGATAAGCAAGAACAGGTGCTGACGTAAGCTGTTTCTTTAATATTTCAAACGCCTCTTGACATTCCTGATCCCAACAGAAGGACTTATCTTGTTCTGTCAAACGTGTCAAGGGTTTGGCGATGTCTCCAAAATTCTTGACATATCGTCGGTAATAGGAACAAAGACCCAAGAAACTCCGGAGCTGATGTTTGTCGATAGGGATTGGCCATTCCTGAACGGCTTGTATCTTAGCGGGGTCAACAGCAACGCCATCCTTGCTTACGTTATGTCCTAAATAGTTGACCTGTCTCTGGAACAAGTGGCATTTCTTAACATTCAATGTTAGATTAGCGTTCTGTAATCTTTTAAAAACTTCTTCCAGGTTAGATAAATCTTCCTTAAAGGTCTTACCCATTATGATGATGTCGTCTAGATAAACTAGACAAGTTTCCCATGACAAACCCCGCAGGATGTTCTCCATTAGTCGTTCAAACGTCGCAGGAGCATTACAGAGGCCAAATGGAAGGACCGTGAATTGCCATAACCCTGATCCACTGGTAAAGGCAGTCTTTTCTTTGTCTGCAGGATTCATTTTAACTTGCCAGTATCCGCTTTTAAGGTCCAAGGTAGAAAACAGAGTAGAACCCGCCAAAGCGTCGAGGGCATCATCAATCCTTGGCAGAGGATAACTGTCCTTCTTAGTGACATCATTTAGCTTTCGATAGTCGACACAAAACCGCATTGATTCGTCTTTCTTTCTCACTAATACCACAGGAGAAGCCCACGGACTACTGGATGGTTCGACTATGCCATTTTGAATCATTTCTTTAAGGGCTCTGTCTGCTTCTTCTTTTTTAACTTGAGGCATTCTTCGGGGTACCTCTTTGGCGGATCTAACAAGAGTCTTACCCACAAGGAGTCCTTTTCCCAATTCATGGTCATGGTTTTTCGGCTCTATCATGGCTGGGGCACCATCTGGCTCCAGTCCATCCAACCGCGCTGTGACGACACATTCGCAGCTTGCCGGAAGTTCGAGATCATCGATTAGCTTAATCGAGGCATTGTCAACTTGTTTTCGGTGCAGGAATATTTCTTCATTACCAGTACGAAGGATACGTTGGCGAAGATCCAAATGAAAACCACAGTGGAGCATAACATCCATGCCCAGAACAACATCTTCATCAACGTCAGCCACCAGCACTGAGTGAACAAGAGAGGTTGAACCAAACTGTAGCGTCACCTGTATCTCACCGTAGACTCTAGCAGAATCTCCGGTAGCGGTACGCAGTCTCCAACTGGTAGGCAACATCTTATTTCGCATAATGATGGTTGGTCGGACGATAGTTTTTGTAGCTCCAGTGTCTACCAGCATGCTAATATTCTTCCCATCAAGGAGGCCATCTACATATAAGCTGTCCACGTGATGTCGCAGAGTTGCCAATTTAATGGTGTGAGGGGCTTCGGGAATGTTTGGGGTCGATTTCGCCCTCCAGGAGTCGACCCGTTCTAGTTTTCCTGCTGCTGGGGTACTTCAGCAGAAGATTTTTCTTTTTGGGGGCAAGTATTTCTTATATGGCCTAGTTCTCCGCAGTTCCAGCATCTCACTTGGCGCCTTCTTCTTGGAGATAACTTCATTAATCTCTCTACTACCGCTTCAACGTCGCTAACGGAATGAACGGCATGGTCGTAGTTACCGGTGATTTCCCTTAGTCGAGCAACTCCACGTGAGGCCTCCGTCACCGCCTCAAACTCCAGGGCAATGGTCAAGGCGTCCACAAGAGTCTTCGGCCGCGCCAACCGTACAGCGCGCTGCAACTCGACGTCTCGAAGACCATCGGTGAAGGTTTGGACTGCTAGGCACTCCAGGAAATCCTCCGCTGCATTTGAATACGCAAGTCGTACCATTCTTGCTACATCCGCTTCAAATTCCTGGATAGTTTCTCCATTTTTCTGTTTTCGGCTCTTTAACTGCATTCGGTACACCGGTTGTAGATGAGTTTGACCATAACGCATCTCTAGACGATTCACCAATAACTCGAAGTTGTCAGCTTCATCCGGTGTCAATGATTGCAAGACGTCTAAAGCTTCGCCTCGCAGAGCTACGGTTAGGGACAATGCTTTCTCCTGGGATGACCATCCATTAGCTCTGGCCGCTGCGTCGAATTGTTTCAGGTAATTTGGCCAGGAAGTCTTACCGTCGAAGGTTGGGGGTTTCATCGTTGTTCGTACATGGGTCGTCTCCTCGCTTCTTTGTCGTTCGATGTCTACGTGGAAGGTTTCCATCCTTTCTGCATCTCCGTCGCCGTGGTGGATGGGCTGGTTTCGACGACAAGCTTCCTGTTCTTGTTGAAGCTTCCTTATTTCGGACTGGATTTGCTGGTTGATCTCGTCTCGTATGTTGGTCACTTGCTGGTTCAAGTTGTCTACTTGCTGATTCAAGTTGGCTACTTGCTGGGAGAACGAACTTGATAACTCATCTGATAGGGTAGACATTCGTTGTGATAGCTCCTCTTGTTGGCTCTTCATCTGACTGGATAGCTCCTCTTGCTGGCTCGCCATTCATTGTGACAGCTGGGACAGATCTTCGCGCTGGCTCTTCATCTGACTGGATAGCTCCCCTTGCTGGCTCGTCATTCGTCCTGATAGCTCCTCTTTCAGCTGGGACATATCTTCGCGCTGGCTCTTCATCTGACTGGATAGCTCCTCATGTTGCCGGGAAAGTTGTTGAGCTTGTTCTTCTTGTTGGTTCGTCAGTCGTTGGGACAGCTGGGACATATCTTCGCGCTGGCTCTTCATCTGACTGGATAGCTCCTCATGTTGCCGGGAAAGTTGTTGAGCTTGTTCTTCTTGCAGCCGGGAAAGTTGTTGAACTCCACAGCGTCAGGGTCCAAATTATTATTTACGTAGTACTCACGGAGCCTTCTCAACAATACGGATTTGCTTCCAGTAGTTTCCAACTCTAATTCTTCAAGCTCTCTTCTGAGCTCAGCCACCAATAGTTCATTTATCTTTTTTCCAGGCATTCTTGTATCTTCACCCCACACCTGACACCAATTTGAAACACGTATGGGGGCTTTTTACACAATTTATTTACAAAATTGTTAAGATACACTGAACTCTGCTGGATAACGTCTAACTACTTGACAATACAATGAACTCTTGTGAACACTTGACTCTAACTGACGTAAACTGCCCATGCATCCCCTTATATACAACATTATTTAATCTAGTCAGTGTGTTTAGAAGTTTCTAGAATTTTCTAGAAACATTATTTAAAATGGTCAGTTGATTTTTTTTTACAAACTTCCAA
Organism: Altica lythri; assembly: GCA_964028335.1. Lineage (NCBI taxonomy): Eukaryota > Metazoa > Arthropoda > Insecta > Coleoptera > Chrysomelidae > Altica > Altica lythri. The sequence continues at coordinate 133,848 of CAXIIO010000795.1, forward strand.
AAATCAACTGTCAACAACAATCTTTCAAATTAAGGTCCCTTCCTTTACGGTTATCCCGTTACAATATTATCGCTGAAAAAAGCCTTTTTAAATGTGTCAACCGATTTGACGGATGTCGAGAAATACTCCAACACTCCAACGTTGAGGAACATGAAAAAATTTGTTTAGAAAAAAAATCCATTTGTCCACTTTGTTCGGAATCAGACGAAATTCCGACGTTTCTACTTTGGAAACATTTTCACACAAACCATAAAGATTCACTTTTAAAGAATCCATTTTTTTCGTGTAATTTAAATTCTTTTTCCGACGTTCGAAATGTTTTTATTTATCGTTTTGACGATTATTTATTTTATTTTTTGTAATTTTAAATCGAGCTGAAAAAGTTGTTTTTGGAATTGGCTTCTTTAATTTCTTATAAATTTAATGTAAATTTCCCGAACGAAAATTTAAAAATTTGTTCAAATAGTTTTAAATGCAAAACCTATAAAAACGATAATGATGGATTTTACAAAATAAATATCAAAAATTTTAATAATTCTGTTATTATTGAAGTTTTGATTTAAATTTTAGTGAGAAATCATTAATAAATATTTCCAAAATTGAAAAATTGCAAATTTTACAAAATTCTATCAATTCAACTAAAACTAATATTAAAGTCTCACAGGAAAGCTCTTGTTCAGTTATTCCGAAAATTAGAAAATTGCAAAATTTGGAAAATTCTACCAATTTAACTAAAAATAATTTTAATCTTTTACAGAACAACTCATGTTTAGTTGTTGAAAGGTGTGATTATTTAAATTTTTTTGGAAATATTAAATTTAATCCGATTACAAAGTTTTTAATCTTAAGAAAATTAAAACTGGTTTCTTTAATTATGAGAATAAATCCAAAATTATCATTAACAGAATGTGGATTTGGCTTAGTTAAAGAAAACAAAGCTTTTTTTCCTGTTTGTATTAATTGTAATTGTGTGTTATTACAATTTGTATGTTAGTAAACAATCCAAACATTCAGTTTGTTATATTTGTTTTAATTTTTTGTTAAATCAAAATTTAATTGATAGAGTTGACTACGAAATATTTAATACGAAATATCGATTAGAGTATTTCTGCAGTTGTAATTGCGGCAAAAACTTCAGATATTACAATTGTTTAGATCACGAATGGGAAATGAAAAAAGATAAAATTAAGCAAAAATGTTTTAAATGCGATCAAGTTCATAATTTGGGAGAAATTTACGACCATATGAGAATTAAACATCGTTTTAGTGGATGCTTCGAAACATATTTTTATTTTTATTTAAAAAAATCTACGAATTTTCTTGTATTTCTTCATGATCAGTTAATTTTTGTTGAAAAAATTGAACATTCAGATACAATTTATATTCATTTGCATTTTAAAAAAAAATAATCAACAAAATGTTATTGGATTATTATTTCAATATAATTATAGTTATAAAAATGTATTAAAATTTGAAAATTTTATTACTGTCAATAGAAATAATTATAATTATGACTTGACTTTAATTTGCTCGTAGAACATTTCTTATTTTATTAATTTTTAATTTACTTTATGTTTATAATCTTCAATGTTTTATTTTATCAAAATAAAAACTGTTTCAATATATTCGTTTTTTAAGATTTCCACTTTTCCGATAATTTCAGATTTCCCAATATTTGTTACAATTTTTCTTAAATTTATTTATATTTTTGTTTTTCTTTTTAATATCCAACTTATCATATTTTAATCATGTGAATTTTTTTCATTCATTTTTTTATTTTTTTAATGTTATTTCAATTTTTTTAAATTGGTTAAATATATTTCAAAATTTTTCAGTGTTTGTCATATATTTTAAATTTTTAATTGAAAATTGATAATATGAAATTTTTCATATTTGCAATGTCAAATTTCAAAAAGTAACATACCGGGTGAGGAAAAAGTATGGAAACCCTGTGGTAGTTTAAAAACCATGGTTAACAGAAAAAAACTGCGATATATAAAATTTATGGTTTTTCCCTGGGTATCAAATGGATAAAATGGATTTGACATGATCATAACCATCATGGTGAGGCGATGGTCAGGTCAATATTTTTATTTATTTTTGACAAGAGGAATTGAAAGAACGTGAAATTTTACGTCCAAAGATGACATTGACAATTTTAAAAAATTTACCGTGTTGGTCATGGTCAAGGTCAAACATAAAAGTATATAAAAAATGTTATAAGTATGTCAAATGTTAAAGTATGTCTCATGATTAAATTATCATATTTGTAACGTCAAACATCAAAATGGCAAGGTTAAATGTTAAAAATTGATATCTAAGTATGTCAAATGTCAAAAATATGACATACGAATATGTCAAATGACAAATCTATCATATTTTTAGCATTAATTATCAATGACAAAAATTGATGTATAAAAATGTGAAAATGTCAAAATTGTTATATTTGTAATGTCAAATGCCAAAAAGTGACATAAAAGTATTAAAACACTTATTCTCAAAATTTTAACAAGATATACAAAACTTAAAGAACAAATGAACATTCTAGAATTGATGAGAAACATGATCGAACCTAATCAGTACACACTAGAAAGAGTAAGAATATTCTATATACCAAATAACCTGAAAATAATCTTTCAAGTAAAAGTTATTTTCTTAATCGGTTATCCCGTTACACTGCCCGTTTTTTAGATTCATTCCTCCTGGAATATTATTTCCTAAATCAAAATCCCGCACACTCCTTGAGTCAACCAAAACATCTTCTTGGAGCTGCTGCACACCTCCACTGTGGTTTCCCTGGTAAGGCACCAATCGATCATGATGGACCACGACAGGTTTCCTTTTGGGAATTTTCACGATTCGATAAATTAAATCGTTAATCTTTTTCTTGATGGTGTATGGACCTTCCCAGTTCTTCTGTAATTTCGGACAAATGCCTCGTCGTTGTTGGGGGTTATAGAGCCAGATTAAATCTCCAACTTGGTAACTCTTTTCCATTGTTCGCGTGTTATAATACCTTTTCATACGATCACTAAATAATTGAAGTTTCCTACGCACCAGTTTGTGTAGATTCTCTTTTTGATTCTGAAGATCGGCGACATATTCTTCACGAGCCACTTCTTCACCAAGTTTACAACCAAGCACCAAGTCATATAGTAATTTCATTTCTTTATTGAACAGGAATTTCGCAGATGTTTGACGGTTGATTTTTTAATGGCCAATAGAATTACCATTAGGATTAGTGAAATATGTCGATTACAAATCCTTTTGATACCACTTTTGACAGATAGTTGGTTATAATCCGATTCATTCGTTTCACCATTCCATCAGACTGAGGGTGCATCGCTGTAGTTCTCGTTTTGTGGATGCCCAATCTTTGGCAAACTTCTTGAAACAGTTTGCTCTTAAAATTTCTCCCTTGGGCTGATTGTAATTCTAGTGGTACTCCAAATTGGCTTATGAATTCTTCAACTAATATTCCTGCTAAAGTAGTGTCTTCGTGATTGAGAACTGCGTAGACTTCAACTTATTTAGTAAAATAGTGCTTTACAACAAAGATGTACTTAATTCCTACATTGCTCTGTGAAAATGGCCCCAATACATCTAAGTACTGCGATTCTTCCAAAAGGACATCCGAGCAGGTATTGCTACATTTCCGCCCTCGGTTTTCGATGCGGACCATTACCAGCAGCACATTTACCAATCTTTAACATCATTAGTGCAATTTACCCAGTAAAATCTATCTCGGAACTTTTGCAGCGTTTTCGTGATACCCAGATGTCCTTCAGAACTATCATTATGTATCTGTTTTAAAATTTTAGGTAGGACATTTCTTGGGAACACTATTTGTTTCCTTGTTTCTGTACTCTCGGAATTTTCTACAAGTCTTTGAAGATGCCCACTGTCCAAAATTAAAGAGTTCCATTAGGCCCAATATACTTTTAAAGCAGGAGAGGATGAGGATATCTCTTTTCACAACGGAAGACGGTCTATTCTTTTCTATTCCCAAATGTTTTTGAGAACGGGATCGTTTTCTTGTTGCTCCTCCAGCATAGAGCTCTGATCTTCTAGTACAATCTTAACTAAGGCGAGTTTTTCCTCGTTCTGTTCCACACGAGTAGAATAAAGGTAATTAGGTTAAATGGCATTCTGGTAAGTGCATTAGCGCTACAGTATCTTGTTCCAGGTCTGTGCTCGATTTCAATATCATATTCCTGCAGTTTTTCAAACCATCTTGCTATTTGTTCTTCTGGATTCTTAAAGCTAAGTAGCCACTTTAAATTGGCATGGTCTGTTCTGAATAGGAATCTTCTTTCATACAAACATTTATAAAAGTGGTCAACTTATAACGTTTTCAAGGTTTTCCTATAGGACCATATTCCAAACAATTCTATTTGATTACTGTTGTTCTTGTTTTTTTAGCCTCCATTCCATATAACAACACCGAAAATCCATAACATCTCATTATTCGTACTTTAAGTTGTAGGCTGTAAAGTAACCTTCTCATATTATTAAATGTTGCTCAGGCCTTTTCCTATTCTTGATTTGATTTCTTGCGTATAATCGTTATCTTCAGTTATAACTGTTCCTAAGTATGTATAACTGTCTACCTTTTGGATAGGTTCGTCCTTAATCCATAACTTCTTTTGTTGCTGTGACTTTGCAATGGTCGTATTTTTAATATTTAAAGTAAGTTCGATTTCTTCGGCTTCTATCTACAATCTTATTCATCATAACTTGCAATTCTTCAATCAATTCTGCGATTATCAATGTATCTTTATTAATACTTTCACCGTTAACTTTGATTCCAATTGATCTTTCTTTTAGCAATACCTGAACTATCTGTTCTGAGTATAGATTAAAGAGCAAAGGAGAGAGAGTACCTATGTACTCTTGTTGTCTCTCGTTGTATCTCTATTTCATCTGAAAGTTGGTTACAGAGTAGTTCTTTTCAGCTTTCGATAAAGTTTTGCTCAAGTATCCAACCACTCTTTCTTTACCATCTTGTAGCTGTGACTAAGGCTCTATAGATATACATAGGTATTATCATCAGCCATTTTTTTTCCAATGTCACTCAATTCACTTGTCAGATCATAAACAATTAAAGAGACGTGCAATCGTATTTTGTAGTGGTGAAAATGGGAACTAAGCCAGCTGGGAGCGCGAAAAGCGAAAAAGTTCTTATAACGGTATATTGATAAAGTAAGTACTTGTGGTTTTAGTTTAAAATAAATTTAAGGTACTTTAAGCATAAAAAGGGTGCAGAAATAAAGTTTTAAACATAGTGCGCTATTGTCAGAACTTGTTGCCAACTTTATATTAGACATCAACACATCTGTTCTAATATCTCTGGTTTTGTGGTTGACATTGGACAAAACATGGCTGACGATAATACCTATGTTTATAGATTCCAGAATAAGCTTACCGTCAAGAAGTGGATAAACAAGAATAGGGACAGACGTTAGCTGTTTTTTTAATAGTTCAAACGTCTTTTGACTTTCTTCATCCCAACAGAAGGACTTGTCTTGTTCTGTCAAACGTGTCAAAAGATTGGCGATGTCTCCAAAATTCTTGACATATCGTCCGTAATAGGAACAAAGACCCAAAAAACTTGTACGCTGATGTTTTTCGATAGGAATACATCATTCTTGAACGGCTTGAATTTTATCGAGGTCAACAGCAACGCCATCTTTGCTTACGTTATGTCCTAAATAGTTGACATGTCTTCTGAACAAGTGGCATTTCTTAACATTCAATGTTAGATTTGCTCCCTGTAATCTTTTAAAGACTTCTTCCAGGTTGGATAAATGTTCCTTAAAGCTCTAGCCCATTATTGACATTTAACATTAGAGATATTATAATTTTGACATATTTACATAAAGTTATTGGAAATTGTAACATTTCAGACTACAATTTTGACATTTGACATTTCAAATATAATAATTTTGAAATTTGACTTATTTATGCCATTTATTAACATTTGATGTTATAATTTTTATATGTAATAATAATGCTCGGTTTTCTATGTAAATTACTTTATTAAATTTGTACATAAAATTGAAGATGAACTAGTAGAGAACTTTAGTATAAAATAAACTTATCTTATTATATTTTTTAATATAACCATTGTATAAAGACTAACTAGTAGAATAACCTTATGGAGCTTTCATTGGATTGAAATGGATGCCACATGTAGATGGCGACACCGTAAATGGATGCAGAATTTCTTTAGGTCAATGAATATAGATGGAGGCACCGTAGATGGATGCAGACTTTGTTTACGTCGATAGAGTCGAAAATTGCTCATCATAAACCAGTTGACCTTGTACGTTAATATTTCCAGTGTCTCTGTCTCATCACATCAATCCAACCCCAGCGAATTTTATTTTTTATAATTACTTGGCTGTTTATTGTTTTTAGAGCAATACTCGGCAGCTACAATGTTTTTTACAAGTATTTTTTCTCGCTGAATCCGAATCTAAAACCTGTTTTTCCGAAAAATCATTTGGTTAATTGTTATTAACAATTTAATTGTTTAAACTTTTAAACGATTATAACTAGAAAACTAAGTGAGATACGACATTTTTTGCATACTTTTTTGATTCTTATAAAAAACAAAAAAAATAGCTTTTAAAAATTAAAATCCGTTTGTTAGAATTCGAGAAAATGCATCCTAGGTATGTAGTTAAAAATATTGCAAAATATCACTCCTAATGTTTTTGATCGCAGTTTGTTGATCATAAATCGGGTTCTAATTAAGCTATCATATTTTAAGTCCTCTCATTTTGAAGGTAACATTATTAGCTTGAAATTGCAATAATATAAATGTTTCTAACATTGTTTTTAACAAAATTATATCTGCTTAAACTCCAAATATTTACATAAAAATTGTAAAATAATTTGTTTATGGCAACTTTTCATTAGGTCGGGATTAAACAGTCTCTAATTTTGTTTTTCTATTGTATTCTTCGATTGAGGACGAACATTTTAAGCTTTTGTTAAATATATCTGAGTTATTTCTTTGCTGAGATATAGCAGTTTTAAATCACATAGATGTTTATTCGCGCAAGCAAAGCACGACACGAGCGCATATTTTATTTTAGTAAATCTAAAAAAAAATGAAAATTTATCATTTTTTGCTCCTATTTTCAAGTATAATTTGGAAACTATTGCTTCTAGAGAAAAAAATTATAAAAAGTTAAAAGTTTCGTTATTCAATTTTACACAAATTGGAAAGTTAATGTTTCTTGTTAGAAAAATAGCGAAATTAAGTTTATTCTTTAATTGTTTTCAACTCTCTAAACTTGACTTACAACCTTACAACTTTTTACCTTTCGAACAGCAACGCTGTTAAAGGAAGGTATTGTGATCGCGAAAAATTTCGATCTCGGGTTTTTAGCGGAAATACGCGTTTTAGGGTTCCCTGAGCCTAAAAAACCCAAAAATAAAAAATGTCTGTCTGTCTGTGTGTCTGTGAACACATTTGCGGCTAAACGGCAAATCGGATCGGAATAAAACTATAAAACCTTACTTATAATCACCATCGGAGGAATCTGATAGAATTTGAGTAAAATCGGCCGACCGGAAGTTGGCGTTTACTCTTATCAAAAAATGGAATTTTTTGAAAATATTGAGTTTTCATATAGTTATTGGCAAAATATTTATACTTTGTGGGAAGAACATGTAATTTCCGACTTTTTTGAAAGAATACATTTTTTTGATATTTTCATTAGTTTTCGAGATATTGACACTTTTATCAAAAACTGGAAATATGTGAAATAAAAATTTTGGATTCGCTCTTTTTGAACAAAAATTGGTAGTTATTATAGAAAATACAGACTACTAATTAGTTTTTTCGATATTTTTGACATCTCTATACTATGACCACTCCAATTCTACCAACCACTACTTGTTATTATACATGCTACTGTTCAGATTTTTTATATGAATAAATAAATAAATAATTAAATAAATAATTAATTAATTAATTATTTAATTATTTATTTAATTATTTAAATATTTATTTAATTAATTAAGTAATTAAAAAAGTGAGAGGTGTCAAAGGACACCCGGATGGAACGAAGTTCCGTTCGATTAATTAGTGAAGGAATTAGTAATTTGTAAACACAACAGAATATTTATACATACATAAGCATTTATTATTGTCTGTATTAAATCTCTTCTTACCTAAATCCATCAGCAATGTCCGGAACTTTTGCAGAACAGAAACACATTATTTTGTATTATTTTATTATTTATTATCTCCAAAAAACCTGTATAAACTTAACAAAGTCACGACACTATACTATCAAAGCAAAATAGAAATAAAATTTATAAACTTGTAAACAAAACATAACCTCAATTCCACTAAAATGCATATAAAATTTAAACACTTACACTAACTTTCAATTTTTATTCACTATCACAAATTGGATACAATAGGTCGTATGAAAAGGGTCCGGAAAACGCTAAGATTTTTTATTAGAAACCACTACAAACTACAAGTAATAGAAAAATCTTTTATGGCTTTTTCAATGCAAATATGTTTTGTTTGGAAAGATTTTTAAGCTCCTCCCATAGCTGACGTCACACTTTTGTATCCATTGTAATATATGAGAGAGAGGGAGAGAGAGTTATTTATTTTTTGGTTTGTGAGAGAGAGAAACATGCGTGTGTCGTGACAACTTTTGGTATGAATTTTTTTTGGCTAGCTCCTAGCGTCAGTCGTAACTGTTCGTAACGCGCGAAAGGGAACTTCGTTCCAATAATTAAATAAATAAAAAAAAGTTTGAGGTGTCAAGGGACACCCGGATGGAACGAAGTTCCTTTTGATTAATTAGTGAAGGAATTAGTAATTTGTAAACACAACAGAGTGTTTATACATACATAAGCATTTATTATTGTCTGTATAAAATCTCTACTTACCTAACGGAACTTGTGCAGAAACACTGTCAGGATACATTATTGTTATTATTTTCTATTATTTTAATATTTATTATCTACAAAAAACGTGTATAAACTTACCAAAGTCGCGACACTACACTGTTCAAAGCAAAATAGATTATCACCATTTTCACCTGAATATCTTCAACAGTTCGTTTCTTTTAACAAAAGTGTCCATTTATACAATACCAGAGCTTTAGATAACACATCTTTTTAGAATAAATTTTCATAATTTAAAACAGGAATTAACAATAGGGAAGATGCAAATATGATATTTATGAAAATTTTATGATTAAAAGTTTAAAAAAATATAAAAGAAGGACTACTTTAAGGTTTTTATTTAATATCATGTTGATTTTTAACAATAATTACCAATCAAAATTACGTAAAACAAAACGCATTTCAAAACACCAATCAGCGTATAGTGACGTCAGTCCTGCTATGTCAACTTTTTAGTGGTTACCTTTGGGTGTAAAATTGATTATTAGCAGTCAATATTATTTACGTTTTTAATAAAAATGGAAGTTGGGTTTATCAAAACAGACTCCAGGAATTTACCAAGAGTTACTCTCTGCATGGTAGTAAGTTTTTTTGTCGAGAGTCCAGAGTTTTTAAGTGTAGAAATGAAAGGGACTAAATTACTTCGGTATGCATGAATCATAGTTTTTAAACTTTTATATCATTATAAAAATGTGAGTTTTAGGGCCATTTGCACCGATCCACCTTAAATGTTCACTATAACAAAGGTGTACTTAAACTTAAGGTGAACCTTAAGCTTTAGATGGTTTGCTGTTGTTCCACTTAACAGGAACTTAGCTAAGCGGCGAGGAGATGTGGCAACTCTGAGAAATCTAGTTACTTTTTAATTTGTAACTAGAAAAAAAAGTGACATACCATGACAATTGACAGACAACTGACTCTCTGACTGTTGAAGGCGGGCGCTTCTTGTTATCTTGTTTACATTTCGTTATCGTTTGTACGTTTGTTATTTTTGATTTGTTTGTGATCCGAGATCTACGCGAGTTTAAAAATGGGTGATACTTTAAAAAAAAAGAGAAGCCCAAATTTTACTGGGCGAGAAAAAAACATTCTTTTAAATATTATATGCAACTTTAAAGATACTATTGAAAATAAAAGGACAGATGGTGTTACCTGGCGCGAAAAAAAAAATGTGTGGGTGAAAATAACTTCCTTATTTAATTCACAATCTCCAGAAGGAATCCTCAGAACAAAAGAGTCTATAAAGAAGTTATACGACAATTTAAAAAAAAACACAAGAAAAGAAGTGGCACAAGACAAAAAAGAAATTTTTAAAACAGGAGGTGGGCCAGAAACGATTGTAACGGATACATCAACCGATTTATTATTAGAGATTATAAATCCAAAAAGCGTTTATGGACTTTCAAACAATTTTGACTCTGATTCTGTACCATCATGTAGTAATATAGGTGACCATTTCTACATCGATGCTACAAGTCTGGTAAGTTTATTTATAAATTTATAGTAACAAATTCATTAATGGAAGTATAATTTTCTTATTAGCTTGGATATTATGCGAATTTAATGTTTTTTTTTGTGTTCTAGGCCAACCAAAGTACAAAATATGAAGAACCTTTTGTTGAATCTCCTATAATTATAGTAAGTTTCACATTTTCATTTTGTTGCTTAATATATTTTAATGTAGGTATTTGAATACATTCCTTTTGACTCCTGAAGTACATAGATGCTACAATTCTAGTGACTTAATTTATAAATTTATATAACAAATTCATTGATATAGAAATATGAATTGTATCCGTTCCATGTTATTTTAACAATTTTTTTTTGTTTTAGGCTAACAAAAGTTCAAATTATGAAGAACTGTTAGCTGAATCTTCTACAATTATCGTAAGTTGTAAGTAACATCATTCACCTTTATTACATGAGTTTATATTATTTAAATATACCGTAACTTTTCTTTTAGGGGGAAGAAATGGATATGGGTCATGATACTCCCAGTCTCTCTGTTAGTACCCCAAATACAGAAAATGTAAGATACACATAGTCATATTATTTTATTTATTAAAAACAAAATGTTAATAATTTTAGCGTGACGTCTCAAACAACTTTTCGTCGAATAAATTAAGGAAAAGGATATCGGAGCCACTCCAGCACAAATGGACGAAAAGGAGAAGACCTAATATCCAACAATTAAACTCTTCACAATTATCTGAGGAATATTTAAAATTAGCGAAATTAAAACAAGAGTATTTCGAAAATGAAAAAGAAATTTCCAAGAGAAAAGAAGAGAGAGAAGAAGAATTATTTGAAATTAAAAAAAGAATCTTATTAACTGAATTGGAGACAAAAGAAACTGAATTAAAAAAATTAAAATCAACCTTAATATAAATATGTTATGTTTTGAAATTATTAGGTTAGGTATGTCCTTCGAAACTTGATTTTCGATATACAGAATATAGTTTTTTTATTATTTTAACTTGAGTTCATTTTTTTCCTGTGGTTCTGAGGTCTATAGGTTAAGTTAACTCCGTATTGGTTAAGTATAATTTTTTTTTGTAATTTTAGTAGTTATTAAAGTTTGTGCAATTTTTATTTTATTTGTTTCAACATAGTTACCTCTTTTGAGAAAAAAGGAATCGTTAAAATACTGAGGTCAAGTATCCACTCAACTGGCAGTTAAACTTTATTTTAGAAATACAAAAATAAATTAAGATATTCTCAAAACTAAGATAAAAAAAGGATTTATTTCATTAAAATTTACTATTACTATTAAAAATATTATTCCAAATCTGCAAAATAATTATCTATTATATTCTGCCTGGTTTGAAATCCATAATTATTATTATTATTATCATTATCTTGTACAGCAATATTTGGCACTTCATCTTCCTCAATAATATTCAAAAATCTTTGTAAATCTTCTGGGTCGGGAGGATCTGCTTCATTATTCTCTATGCAGATGTTATGGAGTACTGCTGCTGCCACTATTATTTCGATTGTTGTTTCCAATTTTAGACGACACCCATAAGCAAGGATGGGAAATCTCCTTTTCCACACACCTATCTGCCGTTCTACAACGTTTCGGGTTCTTATATGAGCCTCATTATATAGCTGCTCTGCTCGTGTATTCGGCCGTAATAAAGGAGTCAGCAAATAAGGTTTCAGATAGTACCCACTGTCTCCTAAAAAAAGTCAAGTATTTATATTTGTCCAAATATTAGTGTTATTTTCTGCCAGATGTAGTGGAAAAAGTTCAAAATCAATTTAAAAAATAAAACAGTAGCTATCAATTTGACAGAACACAAATAAGACCAACACAGTAAACTTACCTAACAATGTACTATTTGGAAACTCATTGTTATCTAATCTACGCTTTAGTCGACTGTTATTAAAAATAGTAACGTCATGGCAAGAACCAGGCCACCTCACTACTAGGTCCAGAATTTTTAAATTAGCACTGCTCACTGTTTGGACATTTAGTGAAAAGTACCCTTTTCTATTTCTGAACACCTCGGCATCTTCTCCTCCTAAAAATTATTTTTTGTTAAAATAAAAATCTAACATACATTGTTTACCTAGTGACTGGATTTTGATGTGGGTGCCATCAACAGCACCTATGACACGAGGAAAGCGAGAAATTTCATAGAACTCAAGTTGGCTTTGAGTCATATCTTGCAATCTTTCAGGCATGCGAATATACATCCTATTTCTTCCTGCTAAAGCTCTTCCAACCCTTCCAACAATTCTCGATACTGTTGACAGATGTGTGCCGCCAAAATCAGCAATACAAGATAAATGTGTTCCTGTGGCACACAACCGCAAAAAAATCAATAGTTGGTTTATGGGAGCCACACTATTGTTACTAAAAAAGGGAAGGAAATCTTATTGTTTTGTAACATATTTTTTATTTATAAAATACTTACAAATCATAAGGGTGCTCGATTTCTGCCTCAATTAGGTCCAAAATATTTAGGCAAGTAGGTTTTGTCACTCTAAATCTCGAATAAAAAGTCAAATCATCCCAGCTATTAAAATATTCATTTCCATGATAAATCCGTCTGGGAATTCCATAAAAGATCAAATTAAGATCGTCCAAATCATCATCGTCGTAAGCAAAATTATTCATATTTTTATTAGGCACAAAGAAAAGACAATCAACCCAAAAGGCAATCAACGACAAGACCCAAACAACAGTAAAAACAAAAAACAAACAATGTACCACCAGAAAACACATAAACAGCAGAAACTAATTGACAGATTGAGGTTAAGATGACATAAGGATAACTTTAAGCGGCAAAAATTCTAGGCTTAACTAAGCCTTACTTAAGGTCCACCTTAAACATCAGTTGGTTACCCGTACAAACGAAATACTGATTTTAAGGTCAGCTTATAGTTAAGCTTCACTTATCTTTCGCTAATTATAACCGGTGCAAACGGCCCTTAATGTTCGGTGTAAGAATAAAATAATCTGAAAGAATACATCAATATTATAGCTGCAGTATTTTCAATGCTCTCAAGAATTTCACGTTTTTTCCTTTTCATTATTACCGATCTAGGTTTTAGTGGTATCATTATATTTTGGCATTCAAAAATATTAGGTACCAGATCTTTTTTCAGATAAAGTTTCCCCCCAAACATTTTAAACTTCATCCAATTTTCGACGTCGTTCTACAAACTGTAAAATTAAAAATATGTTGTTGAGAAGTTATGTAAATACTTAGGTACAGTACGCAATAATAACAAGTATTCGCCAAATTACGTCAAAGTGGTTTTCACAGCATCGAATAATAGTCTTTGGAGAATAATAGTTATTCCTCTTTGCAGCTTGAAACCACTTTCTTCTCACTTTGGGTCAGAAGGTCCAGTCAAAAACAATTTATTTGGAAATTTTGTTGAAGTAGATGGAAGAATTGGCAAAAAATATGAGTTAACACGACTTTTTTTCAGAATTTCAGGGGTATTATTTTGATCACCTGATGTTGATGGATAGTCCATTTTAAATTATTACACAAAAATAAGTAGAAAGTCGAGAAAACTTGCTATTTGTTAAGCTAACGACGGCAAGCACAACCAGTGACAGACAGGAATGACGTCATCGGAATTATAGGTCCGTTTTGGCGCGAAAACTTAAACGGTCTATTTAAAACCGCATTTTTTACGTTAAATTACATTGTTTTAATTTTTTAATATGTTTATGACCTATTTTACATGGAATTCTTTAAAATAAAAACAAAACTAAAAATACTGCATCTTCCCTATTCAATAAAAGATTTTAAAATTAAAATATTTGACAGTAACGGACAGTTAAGGTAATTTGACGTAGGTATCTAACTAGGCAAGTTACGAACTATTTTTAAAATGTTTATGAATTTATTAATTTATAAAAACAGGATGAAATAAAATATAATACTATTATAGGTAATTATTTTTTTTCTACAGTATTTTCTTTTTAATTTACATTTTCTTTTAATTTAAAATAGTATCTTTTTAATTGTAATATATCTATCTATGAGAGAGGGGGAGAGAGATTTATTTTTTGGTCTATGAGAGAGAGAAACATGCGTGTGTCGTGTCATAGTGTCGTGACAAATTTTGGTATGAATTTTTTTTGGCTAGCTCCTAGCGTCTGTCGTAACTGTTTGTAACGCCCGAAAGGGAACTTCGTTCCAATAAATTATTTTTTCTTTATGAATATGTTATTTACAATTTTATATATCTATACCCATCGTTGGATACATTTTTTTGTTAATATTTCAGCTTAAAAGTTGTAAAATATAATAAAGCTGTAACTACTGCGTCTCTACATGTTACGTGAAATAATTATTTAACACAACTTTTGTTAAACTGGCAACTACATTCATTTCAGTCCGAAAATCAGACATATAATTCGAAATATACATTATTTTTGGATACGTTTTTTCTGTTGCTTCCATCAAAACTTTCACAGATTTTAACACTTTTACAGCCATTTGGTCATAAAGATAATAAGGAACGTGTGATGATAATAATTTATTTAACCAAATAAGACTCTTCTGAAGACTAGAAATTATTCTCGAACGCTCTTTATGGATACTTATTTTAGTTAATAAACATGAAGGGCAATAAGGGACTGTAGTGAAGGTACATCTCGATGTCGTGGCATTTTCTGGAAATACTTAAATGAATCTTTGATATACGACCTACTCCTAACAAAAAAACTTACCAAATCGATTTTTAATTTTTTTATTAAAATAAGATACTCTTCCGTCTATTCCTAATGATTGATAACTTTCTTTATCCAAATTTAAATAAAACAAATTATATCTGTTATTCCAATGCAATTATCACAGTCTACTCTTGTATTTACAGTCAATAATTTACCTAAAATAGTATACACTAAAAAAAACGAACTTAATCACTTGAAAAAACTTACCATTTCTAATAAAACTCGAAATAAACCGTGCATCTGCTATAGCGCTTTTAAACCGACTGAAATATGTAAAAATAATAAAATTGACGATGATGAAATCATGTGTAATTAAAAATTGTTCAAATAGTCGCAAAACGAAAATATTGAATGATGTATGCTCTGAGTAGTGTAACAAAGACAGTTCTAACCATTTTTTTGAACATAACCTCACTTATTAACATTTGGCAGCCAATTCTTCTTTTTTCAAATGGCCTTTGACGTTTGGCACAAGCAGCCAATTCTTCTTTTTCGAATGCCAAAAGGGCATTAACGTTGTATCTCGTAAACGGCCGAACGGATTTCGTCACGTGACGTATCATTGTAAAGGGGTTGCTGTATAGGGTAAGATGAAGCGCAAAAAAGACCGTATTGATGCTGCCAAAAGGGCATTAATGTTGTATCTCGTAAACAGCCTAACAGATTTCAACGTATGACGTATCATTGTAAAGGGGTTGGTGTATAGGGTAAGATAAAGCGTCAAAAAGACCGTATTGATAGTGCCAAAAGGGCATTAATATTGTATCTCGTAAACGGCCTAACAGATTTCGTCACGTGACGTATCATTGTAAAGGGGTTGGTGTATAGGGTAAGATAAAGCGTCAAAAAGACCGTATTGATGCTGCCAAAAGGGCATTAACATTGTATCTCGTAAACGGCCTAACAGATTTCGACGTTTGACGTATCATTGTAAAGGGGTTGGTGTATAGGGTAAGATAAAGCGTCAAAAAGACCGTATTGATAGTGCCAAAAGGGCATTAATATTGTATCTCGTAAACGGCCTAACAGATTTCGACGTATGACGTATCATTGTAAAGGGGTTGGTGTATAGGGTAAGATAAAGCGTCAAAAAGACCGTATTGATGCTGCCAAAAGGGCATTAACGTTGTATCTCATAAACGGCAAAACGGATTTCGACGTATGACATATCATTGTAAAGGGGTTGGTGTATAGGGTAAGATAAAGCGTCAAAAAGACCGTATTGATGCTGCCAAAAGGGCATTAACGTTGTATCTCGTAAACGACTGAACGGATTTCGACGTATGACGTATCATTGTAAAGGGGTTGCTGTATAGGGTAAGATGAAGTGTTCAAATCTTCTAAAATATTAAAAGCGCGTGACCTTGGTGCATTAGCAGGTTCGCGATGTGTGACGTACTCGACTGATGTGTTAGAGTGATAACAGACTTTGCTTTCGCAATTAAGAATGAAACATATCATGGAAAATATTTAGTTTTAGAATGGCTTCGAGAGAATACAGTCAAAAAATTGAAGAGTTTTGTGAAAATATAAGAAAATTAAATAAACAAATTTGTTTGTACGAAGACCAAAAAGAAGTGTTAAAAAAGATTGAAAATTTATGTTTGTGGGACAAAGTTTTTGAAAAATATTTACCAACATCATCAACGCCCACAAGACGAATAAAACCATGGCCTTGCTAAAAGCAAATTTTGTTCTTTTAACAGCAATATTAAATAACATGCTTTCTGTTAACGTTCCGCAAAACGTTGCACATATTGGTGTGTGTTTAGACACAAACGGAACAAAACAAGAGTGCAATACATGGCAAATGATGAGTCTGTCAACAGTCAATGATGGAAAATTGCCGGTGTTTGCATTTAATTTAACGGAATCACCTCTCAACTACAAGCTAAAATTAATCTTTAACGATAACTCAGAAGGAGTGGGGGAATGGCGATCAAATCTTCAAATCCCAATGCAACAACTAGAAATTTCTATGGAGGATCCAATGCAAAAGCAAATATGTCAATTAGTTCAGATAACATGGGCAACATTAGCAGGAGTTTGTTTGTTAGTAATGAAAATTCTGGCTAAAGAAACCAAAAGAAGAATGAAGCGATGAAATGTATTTTTAAATAATAATAACAATAAATATTTGTAAACTTGTAAAAGGTGTTTTAATAAAAAACCTTAATTTTTTTTATAGCTTTATTTAGGTAATATAGTATAAAACAGCCAATTATACAATGTAATGATATTATTATATGCACACATAAATTTACCGTTGACGTGGTGGGGACAATTAAAATAAGCAGGTTCAAATTTTTCCGTTGAACAGGTTGATCCATCATAAGTTGCAACATCATAAATTAATAGATGGAGTCCACGTTCTTCACATTTTGCTTTTAAAAAATCAAATTTCTGATTTCCTCGTACGTAAATCAAATCAGCACAACTTAGTAAATGTTTCACTAAAATGGTGTCGATACTTAAATATTCTATATATCCAGAGTCGTATCGTATTCCATGTAAAAAATTTTCCAAATACTGCGTAGTTTTTTTGTCTTTGGCAGTCAACTCGTGGAATGGTTTAGGAGGTTTAAATAAAAAATTCGATTTTATACCACCAATCTGAATAGCCACTTCTTTTGGATAAAAAACTTTATCGATTATAAATCCTTGGATGTCGACTACTGCAATTCTCATGATAATGACGACGATGAAACTTCTTTGAAAGCTGAGCAAATACTAAATAGTTAGTAGTTTATATTATATTTTTAACTACTTCCGTTAGGGGATAATGCTCCAATAAACAATCGTGAATTATGATACAATATGCTTTAGTATTTTTGGGAAATCCTGTGTCAGCATCAATTTCTAGTCGTACATCAAAAGTCGATGATTTTATCGATCCTTCTTTCTTAGAACAATCGATAACAAACAAAGCACGATTTCGAAATGCTAGAAAATTCATTAATGGTCGTTTCATTGATACTCTGTTGTAACTGGAATTGAATTCGCTGTAGTTGTAATGAGCTAGCGCAAAATCGCCTTTTTCAAAATCAAGTTGCATCCTTTCATTGGGAAAATATTCACCATTCAATGCGAGTCTGAGACCTTGTAGATTTACGTGATCAAATAAAGAAGGATCTGCAATTTTCAGATTTCTCCTATTAGTTTGGAAAAATACAATAACATATCGAGGTTTCTCTATTGCAGACGTCGTTTTAACAGCCCAAATTTCTTGTTTTGCTCCTGAGGTCAAAGATGGTAGCTCATGTAGTTCCCATTTTCTAAACGGAATTACGATTGGACGATTGCTTTGAATTGATCGCATCAATTGTTCTTTAACGAAATCATTTGGATAAATATGTTTAACTTTCAGTTCCATCGAATGAATCATAATCTCTACGGTTGTAACAGTAGGGACGTTACCAGTACCTCGTTTTTCTGTTACAATAACGCTATCGAGATCATTACGAGCTCGAACGAATCGAATCGTTTGTCGTCCACAAGTTACCATTGGGTAATCATTAAAAATGTTGAAGATGTGTTTAAGCGGCATCAGTAAACTAAATGATTTATCAGTAGAATTGAGAATGGGATTTGAGGGATAATTCCAACCAGCAATGGCGAGGTGACGAGAATCTTCTTCATTGTAACATGTTAAAGCTCTTACAGTGCTAACAATTCCAGGATCTCGAACTGTTTCTATCTCTCTTGCACTTTCGCTATACGTACACGAGTCGAATAGAAATGCTCCAAAGTTTGGTGTCAAACTAACATCGCCATCACCAGTTACATCCAATTTTCCTTTAATAGCCAACAACTTATCATGCATTGCAAAGAATGAGTCCACCTGATTTACACTAAATTCTACAATGTCACTGCAGCTAAACGATTTGATGAATGGTGTGTAAGATCGGTATTCGGATTTTCTAATCGATTCATCCTGAGTCGGTTCTCGATAGAGATCAAACATTGGATCTTGAATTGTTCGTATACGATTCATTATTATTGTTAATAACTTTGAAACCAAGAGCTTTCAAAAATAAAACGTTGTCTCTAGTAAGTTGTCGTCGTCGTAGTCGTCCTACTGAACACTTTAACGACTTGTTCAATACTGCAGGCTTCTGAAAATATGAAGGTGCTATATAGTTGAAAATTAATCCCATTCTTTCAACTCCAAACCCAATATGCTTCTTTCACCTTGGAAATTTACAGGTCTTGAATTTTGATCCAATGCCAGTATAGTAATATTTGTAATCTCAGGTATATTAATCACAGGGCAGGCAGATTCGCAATTCAAAATCTAATCTATATTCAAGCGGCAACTTGTACCAAACTTGTAATAATTCACAAGGTTTTGCGTACCTTTTCAAATAACATATAGGAAAACAAGCCAATTCCTGTTCAGTAAAGTCAATCAGGTTTTTTTCACGATTAATGTACGCCAAAACAGCCTCCATCGTATAGAAATTCTAAACAAAGATGACCACAATTGATTTTATTAAAAGTCTGGTAAGGATCGTGGTTGTAAATAATTTTCGTTGCAGGTCCCAGATACTATACAAGTTCTTTCGGCGGTTTCAACTTGCCAAATGAATCGAAATATTCGACGTTATTGTTAATCTTTCGATACGCCACCCAATGAGTTCCATGATTTTTGCTTTCATCCAAATTTATGATTGCGCATTCACGTTGAACAGGACCGGTTTTGGGCAATGTGTCTCGCATAAATACACCTCTAAAATTTGGGATTTTTAGACGTTTAGCATATCGTTTTAGTTCGTAATCATACAATCCTCGATTGGGTAGCGTAATTAGTTTTTTTGCTTCTTTAGAAAGAGACCAAAGCCTCCTCTGGCATTTTTTCGTAAATATAGTCCTTTACCGAGAGATTCCATAGCTTTGTTATGTCGATGTTCTTCTTCCAATTTTTTCTGAGCATTCTTAGCGTCAATTACAGTTTTAGCGATTCCAGCAGCTCCGCCAGACAACGCCCCCAGTGCACTTAGTCCAGCAAATAACGGAATTAACGGTAAAAAGCCTCCAGATTTTGGTTCGATGGGAATAATCCTAGGGACTTTAACCTGTTTTTTCCACCAGCATTTCGAACAGCTACCCTGGCTGCTTTTAGAGCAATACTGGTTGCTCGTTTTAATGTAGCCAAAGGACCAGCTTTTTTTATATCCCTTTGTATTTTACTTATAATATTGCGTTTAAACGATTTAGGTTTCCTAACACCCATGCCAAGTTTACGTTTAGCTTTCATTGCGGTAGTAGTTAACCAAGCTGCAGTCTTTTCACCAATTGATGCGTCTTTGGACTTTACTCTTTCCCACGCTTTATTCTCCAGAATCTCGTCTGCTTTATGTCTTTCTGCTAAATCTTTATGTTTAGAATATGCAATGTCGTGTTCTCTGGCTGCGTCGTCCAGCAGGTTAACCCCCGTATCTCCACGTGCAAGTCTTTTATGTAATTTGGTGCCTGGTCCCAAAAAGTTGTAACTGGGATAATGTAACTCAAATGGAAGATTATTGATAAGGCTGTTGAGCACACCTTCACCTTCACACACCAACATGAGAAATGAAATGATTTAAGAATTACTACTCTACTTATACATTGAAACATTAAAAAACATGTTAAACAATGAAGATCATTCAACAAGACCAGACGCTACCGATTGAAAATTTAGATGAAGATAACGATCGAATCGCTGACAGTAAACATGGACCATTGCTACCAAATTCGTTTCGGGCGTTAATCTGTGGACCCAGTGGGTGTGGCAAAACGAACGTTATGTTATCGTTACTGTTTCATCCGCATGGCGCGAAATTTAAAAATGTTTACGTTTATTCAAAGTCATTATATCAGCCCAAGTATAAATTGTTGGAAGAAGTGCTATCAAAAGTTAAAGGAGTGGGATATTTTCCGTTTAAAGAAAACGATTAAGTTATTAGTCCAAATGATGCAAAGCCGAATTCAATTTTTATTTTTGATGACGTCATATGTGAGAACCAGCAAAAGATTCGAGAATACTACAGCATGGGTCGACATCGGGATATAGATAGCGCATTTCTTTCGCAGACCTACTCGAAATGCTGTAAACAAATTTGTAGAGATAACAGTAACCTAATTGTACTTTTTAAACAAGATGCTATTAATTTGAAACATGTCTTTGATGAACACGTGTCACCGGATATGAGTTTTGAAGAATTCAAACAGTTGTGTTTGAAATGTTGGCAAGAAAAATATGGGACAATGGTTATTGCGAAAGACTTTGATTTAAACAACGGTCGATATCGAATCGGTTTCGATAAATACATAAAATTGTAACATTGCAGTCATTATTCGACAACATGTCAGACAATCCAGTTGACGTAGCCGTTCGTAAGAGAAAAATTGCCGAACTTGCTCGATCGATTCGAAAAAAATATAAAGCGTTAGATAGATAGATATTTTTGGGTTGGCTGTTAGCCTATATCACTGCGACCTTTGCAGATCTATTGTGAACACCCATTATCTGTGGAATAGGATTAGAGCACCTTGTCGAGCTCTGCCCTCTTAATGAGACTTAATAGCCTTGACAGTGGCCACTCCGCATAACTTGGAGCAGCCGGTTTCTCCTCTCCCAGTACTAGATACCGCGTCCTTGCAAGGCCTTCACATTGGCATAGGACATGAAATGCGGTTTCCTCTTCCTCTTGGCAGTATCGACAAATGTCTTCATCTGCCAAGTTTAGCTGACTCATGTGTTTTCTGAGCCTACAATGTCCTGTCAAGAGACTGACAATCATTCTGACATCATTTCGCCTTTGTGATAGCAGCTCTGCAGTAAACTTCGCCGAGTATCCCTTTATGAAGAGTTTGGCTTGTCGCTTGCCCGGTGATGTTTCCCACCAATCCTGGGCCTTTTCTAGCCTCCATTTCTCAATGGCTGCCTTTCTGAATGTATTAGCAACTCCGCCGAATGGTTCCGGGCCAATCATTGGAGTGTTAGCTCCTGCACGGGCCAATTCATCAGCCTTCTCATTGCCCCGAAACCCTGAGTGTCCTGGTATCTATGCCAGTGTCAGAGAATTTTGACTAGCGGCATGTGTCAGGGCCCCAACGCAGTCCCACACCAGCTGTGAGCTTATTTGTGCTGAGACTATCGCCTTTAGAGCTGCTTGGCTGTCCGAGTATATGACTACGGTTTTACCCGTTATACCCTGACTTACGATCTCCGTTGCACAGTGTTGTATGGCCGTTACTTCAGCCTGAAACACTGTGGCATACGCACCTAGACTTAGTTGGATTTTTATCCTGTGTCCTCTACTGTATATACCTGACCCTGTGCCTTTCTCAGTCTTTGAGCCATCGGTATACCAAATTGACTCCCCTTGGATTGGGGGGCCATTGTTCCATGAGTCCCTTTCCAGTATTTCTACTCGAAAGTTTCTCACAAAGTTATACCTGGGGACTATCCTGTCCTGAGGCATACTCATTATTTGATCTGCCTTAACCCTATTGTATAACTCTGCTTGCTTTTTGCCTTTTAATAAGGTAATGGGGGCCTGGCCTTGTAGAAGTCTGTGGCCAGTTGCCATAGCCTCGCCCTGAATGTAAATGTGCAATGGTGGTAGGTTGAGTAGAACCTGTAGTGCGTCCGTTTGGGCGGTTCCCATGGCACCTGTAACATTCAGACATGCCTGCCTTTGAATGCTTTCCAGCTGCCTGATCACCCCGGACTGCTGCGTTCTACTCCACCACACCACCGAACCATAGGTTAACATTGGTCTAATGACTTGTGTATACAACCATAGGTTCATTTTGGGGTTCAATCCCCAGTTCTTGCCACACAATTGTCTACACCTACCAAGGGCTATTGTAGCTTTATGTGTGACCTTTTGAATGTGTTGCTTCCATAAAGCGTTACAATTGGGTAGAGTTGAAACGGATGAGACACTAAATAAATTGTTTAAACCTATCACGGAACCTCTACACAAAATTGTAAAATCTTCTCTAAACGAAACAGTGATCTCTCATCCTCAACCAGTCAACGAACCAGAGCCTAAAAAAGAACCATCTAAACAAAAAGAGAAACCACCTAAACAAAAAGACGAAGAACCACCCAAACAAAAAGAGGAATCACCTAAACAAAAAGAGCAATTGAGTATACCTGAGTTTGTAAAACTCGAAGATGTTGCCGAAACTACTAATGATGATGATAATGATGAAGTATTCTATGAAAAAGAAGACGACGAACAGGTTGTTAAAGATCTTAACAATTCAGCAAATGTTTTTAATGAATACTTGGATCAGTATCCCCCAATGGTTCATCCATATATTATAGATCATTGGAAGAAAAAGATGGTTTCTGGGTGGTAAACAAATCGACTTTGAAAAAACTCATGGATTTATTATTACAGAAGGCAAACAGATAAAAGGTACACCTGGTCTATATGAATTAATTTTTAATGTCCAGACAATTCAGTTGACGTATCCGTTCGTAAGAGAAATATTGCCGAAATGTTAACCTGAAGTTGGTAAGGCTATTGGTACGTATACCAGAAGTTCATCGAAATGTTTCTGTATACTTTTAATATTAAAATGCACAATCCCTATTGAGTCGCTGTCATTGTCTGCCCCGTTCTTCATGCAGTCTTCAGAATTGTTAAACACCTTTGTGTCAATTTCTGCCTCATCTAAAATATTCAAATATTCGATCATCTTACATGATGTATGAGCTCCTATGCCTTAATAATTACTAAAAAATTAAATCAATAGGTAAATGAATTCTACTAAGTAGTTCTACTAATTAAATAAAAATAGAAAATAAAAACCATATAATAATTAAACTTAATTAATGAGAAAAAAGAACGGATAATAATCTTTTCAATAATATTTAAAGTTACTTAAAAAAATAAAAATATTTTGAGAAAACTATTGTAAACAAAGAAAAGATTTAACTGATAATTATATAAAAAGTCTACAAATTATACTGTTAACTTCATAAGGTCATCCTGGCTTCTTATAATCCGTACTCTATTGTCATTGAAAATAAGAATTTTGCCATTTTCGGTCCATATGTATTTCAATCCGTATTTATCAATTGCTTCGTTTAGTATTTTCACTCTGTTATTCGTTAAATCTTCCCGTATAATGATACCAGTACCTTTTAGTAACTTTTTTTTTACTATAAATTAGTTACTTGGTGGCAAAGTTGGAAAGTTTTAAGTAGATTCCCCTATTTTTTTTCTCTAGCACCCTACCAATTCTATAGCATAAAATAACTTCCGTATCAGCAAGGTTAATAGACATTTTCTTGTTTAGTAGGTCGATAATTTCTTTTCTTGTATTTTTCCGACATATTAAAGATTCTCAATGTATTTGATCTCATGGATTGATCCATTTCATCCATTTTTTTCTGTATATTAATGTTTTCTTTATCAGTATTTACCATATACTCTTCTAATTTACTAATTTTATTTTCAAGTTCTTGATATTTTGTCTCAGCAATTTGTCTTAACCCCGTGACTGAATTTTCAACAATTTTTAATTTCTGTTCAATTGTTTTTATTACAGATTGTGAGATTTGTTTTGATATATCCTTGATAAAAGTGTCGCTTTTTATACATTTACCAATTGCTGTACTCACCGCTAATTCAATTTCATCTTTGATATCTCTAGTAATCACCATAATTTCAAATTTTTGATTGCACTAACTTAGAAAGCAAATTTTATTTTATGATAGGTGAAATTTTCAAAATTTTATTCGCGGTATATACCACTGTAATTTTCAATTTATCAGGAGCCAAACAAACGATCAACTATTCAATACCAACCATAACCGGTTTATTGTATATGAATTAGTAGGCGAGGAACAATAGAGAGGTCCCTATTTGATTTATTTCAATGGGGTCACTTAAAATCAAATGTTTACACAGACAGACCAAAAACTTTAGAAGAATTAAGAAAATAGATTTAGATTGTAAATTCTAGACCTGTCTAATATCGCGTAATCCTTACATATTATAAAACAAAGTCCCTCGCCGCGTCTGTCTGTTCGCGCTAAACTCGAAAAGTACTGGACGGATTTTTAGAACAGGAAGATTGATACCTGAGAAAGGTTTTAGTGTATAATAGGTTAAGGTTTTGTGCAAACTGAGGATTGACGATATTAATTCAACATTTTGGAAAAAATAAGCCGATCCGAAGCTTTTTTCGAAAACGCTGCTGAAGCCTTTTGAGTTATAACAAAACAATATATGGAGGGATTATTAGATCTACAAAAAAGTCCGTGAAGGTATATCTCTTATCCTACAAGGTTAACCCACCATAACCATTTTTTGCTTTCACATATTAGAAGAAAATAATAAGTTAGTTACGAACTAATAATGGGTTAGTTACACTATATAAAAAAATGAATAGTTAATGAGTTATCGCAAAATTAAAATTTCCAGACGAGAAATATCGCCAAAGCGTAGCGAAGAATATTCTCATAACGTGTTGTTTACAAAAAGAAAACAAAGTTGAACAATAAATTTATTTATTTACAGCATAATGTTAAGTATAAGAGTGTATTAACTACAGTTAAAATAATTTTTCGCCAGTGTCAATTTTAATATGCTCTTTTAACTTATATTGAAATGCGAAGCATTTTAAACAATATTGAATGCAGGTGGCTTTTACTTGATGAATATCCATGTTCACGATTTAATTACACGAATAATTTTTGATATTCACTTACATAACATGTTTCGATATACAATATCTTCATCAGATGTAAAATAAGTACTACACTAATATAATGAAGTTCTGGAATTTAATTTACCGGATTAGGAACTTCCCACTTAGGTAAAGAGATTACCTATGTAAGGGTGAATTTGTTGAAATCTAGTAGGTCATTTAAAAGCAATTTAGAATGTTTATATTTATTTATCTCCAGAGATTCTAGGAGATTCTTTTATCAAATTCATGGATTAAAAAATTGATACTTTGTACTTTTAGTTTTTGCTTTGTTGCACGACAAAAAATTAGTATTCATATACAAAAATGTATATGGAAAAAAAATATTCAAATAATGGAAAGTGCTTGTCACCGAAAAAAATTGTGATAAGATTTTGAAATTGGTATACATAGAGCTTGTTTAGAAATTTGGCCTAGTACTAAAATTATAGGGTGTTTTTCCATTTATATTAAAATTTAAAAAAAATAAAGCGCTTGGGTTATCTTGTAAATTTAGAAATAATAATTCTGTAATTGGAAATTATTTATAATTATATTTTGGACTTGACATTTTAGACCCCGAAGGAGCAAAAATATTTCTTGCTACTAAATTTTTCCACTTTAGAAATTATGTACTCAAAAAATACATATCGGACGAGTCAATTTTTTCAACAAAATTGTGGTGCAATAATGACATATTACACAGGACCACAAATTCATGCTAATCATTCCACTCGAAATTTAATATTTCATTTTACACTTCTCATCCTAACATATTTACTTTATACAAGTGTCTTGTTAGATATACAAAAGACGACCTATACCAAAATGGCAAGTGCTTATAGAAGCATTAAAAAAAAAATCAGAAAAAATGTCGTCGCTAAAACAAACAACCTTCAAGATTTACTTGAAAAACATAAAACCAAAAAATTTCATCTTTTTATCTGATCCTTCAGATTGTTTTTAAATATTTACCAACAGCGAAGTAAAAACTGATTTGAATGTAAAATTTTATAAAATAGTTTAGAATAAATACAATTTAAAAGTTTAATACTATTTTATTTAACCATTTTATACCTGCAATATACTTTTATACCAAACTGGACTGAATTCGATTTTACAACCGTGGACGAGCTGATGGGTAAAATTAGTTGACCATTGAATGCTCGAAACATGTTATGTAAGTCTGTGAAATAAAAAAGATTATTTCCTTCGATTCAAATTAACCAATCAGAAACAAATATCAGTGACTATTGCACTAGAGAAATAGTCACATCAAATATAAATGTCAAATATTTATCAGCTTAACAACGGCATTATTAATTATTGTTATAATTTATCACAATGGAAAGATTTGGTGCATTAGATTCTAATGCAATCGAAAAAGCAGTTCTCAGAAAATAATCTTCCTAAATATAACACAACCTTGATTAACAGTTTGCTATTTTTGTTGTTGCTAAATTTTTCGAACATTTTACAATTTGTTTCGACATAATTTGATATTAATAATTAAACATTAAAGCTCTCGGTCTTTAATCAGATCATTAACGTCAAATTATGTCTCAACAAATTGATAGTAAAATATTCTCGAAATCTAAATACCACAAAAATAACCGACTATAATCAAGGTCTTGTTATAATACCCTTGATTATCAAAAAGTACTCGTGTGATTTAATCACCCGATATAATAAAACATTTTAAACAAATTTCAGATCTGAAAGGTTTTTCACCAGTATGAGTTTTAATATGCTGTTTTAATTGACTGGATGGTATGAAACATTTTGAACAAATTTGACATTTAAAAGGTTTTTTTGCCAGTGTGAGTTCGAATATGCCGTTTTAAATCACTGGATCGTATAAAACATTTTGAACAAATTTTACATTTAAAAGGTTTCTCACCAGTGTGAATTTTAACATGATTTTTCAAACCATTTTTTTGTGCGAAACATCTTGAACAAAATTCACATTTAAAAGGTTTTTCGCCCGTGTGAGTTCGAATATGAGTTTTTAAGCTACTGGATTGTGTAAAACATTTTGAACAAAGTTTACATTTAAAAGGTTTTTCACCAGTATGAGTTCGAATATGAGTTTTTAAGTCATTGGATCGTATGAAACATTTTGAACAAAATTCACATTTAAAAGGTTTTTCACCAGTGTGAGTTCGAATATGCTCTTTTAATTCATTGGATCGTTTGAAACATTTTGAACAAAATTCACATTTAAAAGGTTTTTCGCCAGTGTGAGTTCGAATATGAGTTTTTAAGTGACTGGATTTTGTGAAACATTTTGAACAAAGTTTACATTTAAAAGGTTTTTCACCAGTGTGAGTTCGAATATGCTCTTTTAAAGTACTGGAACCTGTGAAACATTTTGAACAAATTTTACATTTAAAAGGTTTTTCGCCAGTGTGAGATCGAATATGCTTTTTTAATTCACTGGATCGTAGGAAACATTTTGAACAAATTTTGCATTTAAAAGGTTTCTCACCAGTGTGAATTTTAACATGATCTTTCAAATAATTTTTTTGTGTGAAACATTTTGAACAAATTTCACACATGAAAAGTTTTTCACCAGAGTGAGTTTTAATGTTGTGATGTTTTAAATGTCCTTTTTGACATTTAAAAGGTTTTTCGCCAATGTGTCCACTGTGAGTTCCCATCTGTTTAATGTGTTTTGAAGCAGAATTGTTCCTTCTCAAAATGATAGATTTTTTACAATTAGCTAAAAAGTGATAAATGTAAAAATGATTTAAAAATAGCACTTTATCATAGAAAAATTTTCCACAAGAAGAACATGTTCCATAAAGTTTTCCAAAGTGATTTTGCCTTTTTTTTGTCGCATATAGGGAACCTGAAATATATAAGCTCATATCAATATTAATAATGCTACAAATAAATAGCAGTAATAAAAAAAAATATAGTAATTTGACAATTTGACTAAATTGCACCGTGTAGATTTAAATTGGCCAGCTCAAGGGCATTGGATGGTCTGCTGGACTGCACGATTTGATTGACTCGAAAAAAATTGGGTGGTGTGGATTCTGATAAGCCAATTTTGAGTTTAGTCTGCATTCAGAAGTGGAACAGTGAAGTGCAACGCGTTTTACTTTTAAGTTGAGATTTTACAGACATACCGTACTTTGAAATGGCTGGTTCCGAACCGAAAGAGAAGTTATGGAGGATATTCTTAATTTATATAAAGAGTTGTCATTGCTATAGGATATAGAACACACACTTTATAAAAATAAACCAGTACGACAAAATGTTCGGAGGTGTTGCTCGAGAAATGGAAGATTATCGATAAAAATTTGATCAATAAAATGATGATATTGCTTTTCTATAAGTATATGATTTTATTAAATTTAACAATTCTTTAAAAGTTTTGCAATCCATTCTCATAAAATTCCCTAACAATATTCACATGATTAAATTGATTTCTTTTCAATAGCCATTGTTTTCTCAACATTTTCGTCTTTTTTCTTTCTCGTTTAAATTTGTAGTAAGTGCGAGAATAAATCCGATTTTTTGTTTTTTACTTAATGGATCCATTTTAAATATACGTCTGTCAAGCGCGCAATTCACACTAAAAATAAAAGATTGGTATGCGTGGACGAGCAATCAGATTGTGAGCCAATTTAATCAATAATCTAATTGTCAATTAACTTGTATCGTGTGGAAGGGGTTTTGAACAAACTATTTTGGCATTCTAAGAAAACCAAATAGATCCAAAGCAGTAACTTTCATACTAACCACGAGAAACCTAAAATCGACTCTTTCCACCAATTTCTCGAATTTCATTTAAATTTTTTTTGATGAATAATTAAATCAGTTGTTTATTTTGGAACGAAGTTCCTTACGGCAGGCTTGGAGGAGATAGGGATTTTGTTGCGCGACCGAACTGAAAAAAATGTAATAGTAAAAAACCGTAACGAAAAGTCCGTGGAATTATTTGCGAGGAATAAAACCGTTAAATGAGATGTGCGCAGGCGCTACAGTCGTATACACAAGCAAGTAGTGTATAATACCTTTCTCTTTCTCCCTCAAGCCAATAGTTTCAGCAATAGAATTTAATGATGAGACTGATTTTCAAAATTTCCAAATTTTTCAAAATTTCCAAACTTTTCAAAATTTTGCAAAATTTATTTATAAAATTTTCAAACGGTTTCAAATACATTAATGGTATTTAGAGAGTAAAATCTATGTTTCACATTTTAGTTATTATAAACCTATTATTTTAGATATAAAAAATTATGATAACTTTCAAATTCCTATTTCTAATGAATAATATAAATACATATAACATATCATTTTTTGTAAAGTATATAGAAAATAAATATAATTAAATTGTAATTTAATATTTATTTTGCGATACGTACGTCAAATAAGTTTTACTTCAATCGCGCGTAAAGGTTACACGCACACTCTTTTTTTTATTTTATGTTATTTATTATTTCCTAAAATACTGAATTTCCTAAATACTTTCCTGTATTTAAATAGAAACTAATCAGCAAAATTTAAAAGAAAAATCAAGAAAACCTACATAAAATTGAGCACGATTTTTTTTTGCAAATTGTGTCGATTCTACTCCTACCTGGTGTCCTACGACACCATTATCTTTTATTTATATAATCGCTTTGGAAATGCAAAAAAAAATTATTAAATGTGTAAAAAAAGGTTAATTGTTTGTTGTAACACAGTTAAAATAAATATGACAAAATAACCAGAGGAATGCCACAGAAAAAGTCAAACAAATTTAATAAAAAATTAAATGGTTAAGAAATGTGAAATCATATATTGTAATTTTAGGTAAAAATGTTATTAACCTAACTATAAAATTTTATGCAATATTCATAACGAAATAGCGTTACAATTAATGTTCAAAAAGTACGTAATAAATAAAATTCAAATTTCATCAATTTTTTCCTAAGAGTTCCGGCAATTTTTTGATAGTATTGTTTGAACTATCATCTCTAGAATGTGGATAAAACATTTCATGAAAATAGTACCAATTACCGTAATTTACAATTTATCCAAATGTAAGTAAAATTTTATTTGGAGAAATATTTGAAAGCATCTGTTAGCATATCTTAAGCATCATTATAATTTATGCTTACAATATAATCGCTTGCTGCAAACGCAAAGTTTATGTCAAGAATTCAAACATGTTTGTTTTTAAATTAACTTTAGTTGACTACGTAAGGAAAATTAAAATATGTAAATATAAAAAAATGCACAAACTTACGTTTTTTCCTGGAATACATGTTGATTGTTTGTACTATTTGTCGATTTTCACCAAAATCATTTCTACAAACAGAGAAATCAAATGGACGCTGTGTAATTTCTGTCTTAATTTCGATATCACTTTTTCTTTCTTGCATACCCTCATTTTCCAGTTTTATATATTCTCTGTTTATTAACACATCACTTTTAGTTGGAGAAACTTTTTTTACATAACTTTCCGTTCTGATCTTACAGAGATCGAATTCGAGTTTACATTCTTCAATATCAATTTCTTCGGTTTTAATATTGAATAACAAATCCATTTTCTGATAAGTTTCTGGTTATAACAAACAACACTGAAATTAATGATAAACTTTACTACTCGATCACTCAAGACATTTAAAAAAATAACATAATCTGGGATTTAAAACTTTGGTGCACTTCGGGTTTTTGGCAAATGTAACACTATTTCACAATTAAATTACTATTTCAGAGATAATATATTATCTCATAACTAGTTGTTGCCCACGACTACGTTTGCGTGGTTATAAAGATATGCATTACTGTTAAGTTGTTTAATACAAATAAATTTTATATTTTTAATTTTTTTTATAAATTAGTAGGATATGAAGATTTTTACTATTTCATCATTTCTCAAAAATCGTATATTAAGAAAAATTGAGATAACGATAAGTTGAAAACTAATGAAAGTATCAAAGAAAATAAAAAAAATAAATCTAAAAAAATTTAGATTGCTGAATAGCCAATTAAATGCTCTTTCAGACGAGGTATCACATGACCCCTCATGCCATTTAAAAAAAAATGGGGTGCTGTCAGCCCTTGGAAAGGAGTTTGAAGTGGGGGTGTTTTTTTTTGCGTCATAAAGTGTCATTTTAAATTTAAAAATTGATGTGTTTCAGGATTTTTCTTTTATACGCTTATTAATGGAGAAAATGAATTTATCCGTTACTTTTGTAAAGTATATAGACAATAAATATAATTGAATTGTAATTTGTTAGAGGCCGTTTTGTAATTAAAAGGTTTTGGCTTTAAAGAGATTTATTAAAACAAAGTACAATTCGAAAAACTTATAAACATAAAAATACACTTTATGTGCGCTACCTTTCACCACCATTTTTCTATTCAGACTACTGACAACTTTGACACAGTACAACGAAAACATTTCAGTACTGACAACTTATAACTAATAACAGAAACAATAAATCAGGAAACATTCCCTACTAATAGGCAACCATAATTGCACAATACTAAATATTATTCTAACACTTCCCCTTATTGTGTAATTATTGGTTGTTACAAACCTATACATTATTTAAAATTTTAAACCTAACTCTTCACAAAAATTTTTATTCTTACAACCAGATAATACTTTAGTAAAAATATCAGCAACATTATTGGAGGTACACACATATTTAAACATTAACTGCCCACTATCTACTAAATCTTTAATAAAATGAAATCTTATATCAATATGCTTTGACTTACTAGATATTTCATTTTTACTTAAACTTATAGCACCCTGGTTGTCGCAAAAAGCCTCACACGGCTCAGGAACGAACTCTGATAATCCTAACTCGTTAAAAAAACTTTTAATCCATATTATTTCCTTCGCTATCTCAGTCATCGCCACGTATTCAGATTCTACAGTTGAGAGTAAAACGTTTCGTTGTTTGCGAGTTTGCCAAGTAACCGCTGCTCCAGCAAAAATAATAACAAATCCACTCCATGATTTTCTACTAGCCGGGTCATTAGCCCAATCAGCATCTACAAAAAATTTCATTTTTTCCCCGGTCTTTCTAAAATTTAATTTTAAATCTTCCGTCCCTTTTAAATATCTTAAAAGGTGTTTTACTTCAGTCCAATTGCTTCTGTTTGGGTTATTATTGAATTGGTGACACACCGAAAAAAAGATATCAGACCTTGTACCATTTGCTAAGTATAATAAGCTTCCAATAGCCTTTCTGTAGATTTTTTTCATCAAACTTTTCTTCACTCAAGATATTTTTCGTGTTTATCTGTGTCTTGCTTGATTTACAATGCTCCATGTTGAATTCTTTTAGAACCTTGTCTATATAAACCTTTTGATCTAAAAGCATTTCAGTTGACGATTTTCGTTCAACTCTAATTGACAATATATTTCTTAAATCATGCAATTTACGTTCTGCTAACTAGAAAAGCACTTTTTAAAAACAAAATCAAACTTAAATTTTGAGAACTTTATTCTACAATGAAATAAAAAGATCTGAAATTTTATTACATTTACATTAATTTATAATGTTGTATAAAAGTACAACGTTAACACTTTTTCTAAGCATCGTCATCTATTTCGGTTATGTAACTCTTCCGGGGCGGGATGAGAACTATGGGGTTGATTGAAGTCCAGAGTTCGATATGTATGGAAAATCTTCTAAATTTGGTTCCGGGTTGGCCTTTGCTTCGTTACGATGTCTTTTCGATTTATGTCTGCAAATCTTGTATATTATAGTTATTAAAATAAAAACGAAAATCAAATACAGTAGAATAGTGTAAAAACTAATTTTGTTGAAATGAATTGGAGAAGGTTCCATTTTCTCCAAGGCTGATTTTTCTTCCTGTAAACTTTTGCGAATATTTTTTAGTTCGTCAAGGTTTAAAGAGTCTATTTCCAATGGCTTGAAACTAATATTACTTGTTGAATTATAACTCGCTTTTGTTTTTAAATTTGGTAGTTCGATATTTTCAAAATTTGGAGTTTTAAATTTGTAAGTCTTTAAATTAATTTTGTCTATTAAAATCTCACAATCACTAAGTTCTATTAAATAGGTACCACTGATCGGAATATTGTCAAAATCTTTACCACATTTTTGAACCGCCACTAAACTAGATGGTGATATCGCAATCCACTTGTTGCCTTCTAATTTTTGAATTTTAAGGTCCTTTATTTTGACTGGAATCTGTTGACACTGTGTTACAAATTTTGAATACTTTAATAGATGTATTTCACACGGTGAATATGGTGTAATGGTTGTTGGCTGAACATCCTGGCATAAGAATTGTTCTGGTGAGACTTCTTTGCAACTGGTGTCTGTCTGTCCGTAATTTTGCTCACTAAGGAGGAGGTATTTGGAATAAGGAATTATGGCTTTAAAGTGGGTCTCATTTGGGGTTGGTAAGGAATATAAGTGATAGTAATTATAATCATTTTCCTCAACAACTGGGACCTCTAATATAAAGATAATTTTATTTTGCTTACTATAGCTTTTAATTTCGATAATTTTTTCAAATAATAAAATATTATTTACTGATAAATCAAAAGGAAATTTTTTATTTTCTAGTTTATTATTAGCTTCTAAGATTTCGGAAGATAACTCGTTTGGATCTGCAATAGCATTATGAAGGGCATTGAGTTTAGAAAAGCTGATTGCCACCTCAATTTTCTCTAATATGTCATAAATTATTTGATAACTTATTGAAAACTGTGTGACCAATCTTTCTAATGTAAAGTAATGAAGCGTCGATACCTCAGCTAAGTTTAATTTGTTTATCATTTCTTCAATTTCCTTGATTCGAGAACTTAAAATTTCTTGGTTATGTGCTAATATATTAGAATTATTTACAAAGTTTTTTATGGATGACTGTAGTAATGTTATTTGATCGTTGACTACTGTTTTCATTTTATTTTGATTTTCAGTTAAAGTTGTTATTGCTTTATCATAACGGATTGCATCGTCATTATCAAGATTACCAGTGAAAAATTTAATTGCAGAACCAATACCATCAAACAGTGATCTTTTTGATTTAGTTTTCCACACAGGATTTAATTGATTTAATTGTAAAATTATCTTGTTTTCAATGATTTGAATTAAATGATATGAATTTTGAAATTCGTTAGTAAAATTGGTTATTTCAGGAGAGTTACTAATTGAAAGTTTAATTTGTCTGTAGTTTCTTTGTAGGGTCAAAAAATCTTTAGTAATGTTTGTTATGTCATAAATGTGAACAAAGGTCCAAAAATCAGTCTTGATTTGTGCCGTGCCTAATTTAAGAGGAAGGAGTACAGGATTTTTGTTTAGGTTATGGAATTTGATTGAGTCTTTTCGGGCGTTGGCTGTCCAGAGCAAGAATCTGAAACGGGTGGTTTCTTTAATTCTTTAATATGAATAGTTTCAGTATGTTCAGTCATTTTCTTATGTTTTACTTTAGTAGAAGTTATTTCAACACGGTTTCTGTCAAGAATTTTGGTTATGGAGAATGGGCCTAAAAACGGTTTATCTTTTTTATTACGTTTTTGAGTATTTTTCTTAAAAACAATTTGGCCTAATTTGAATTCTAGGTTTGTATTTGCTTTAGTATTAAGTTTGTCTACTGTCTTGGTCTTTTTGTCTGTTAGCTTTTCTTTTATTTCGTCATGCAAATGTTTTAACTTTTCTTTATGATTGTCAACGTACTCAGAATAAAAAGATTTTGATAGGAAAATTTCATGAGGATTTCGGGTATCCGTGTGACCGAAGGTCAGTTCAAAGGGGGTGAAGTTAGTGGAACTATGAATTGAATTATTATAAGCGATAACAGCATAGTCCATTAAGTCGTTCTCGTCTGGATAAATATCTTTTAGGATTCTTAAATGTTCTATGAGAGTAGAGTGTAACCTCTCTGCAATTGAATTTGATTCGTGATGGCCAGAGGTGGTAAAATGGATTTTAATTTTGTGTAAGTTTAACAGGTCCTTAACAGATTCGTTATTAAATTCTCTACCTTTATCAACAACAATTAATTGAGGAACTCCAAAAGAGGTGAAATACTTAATAAAGGCTTTTGCTACATGAATTGCGTTTTTACCGGAAATTAGATGAACCTGGGTAAATTTAGTGAAAGCGTCTGTAATTGTAAGGTAGTTTTGTCCGTCATAGAAAAATAGATCGGCGTGTACAATCTGAAAAGGTTTACTAGCTGTTTCGGTTAACATTAAAGGAGTATGAGGGTTTTGTCCCTCATGGTAGTTTCGTATTAAAAGTATCTGTTCTTCTTTATCTTTAACGGTGTTTACAAATTTCGTACATTTAATTAATTTGGGGCCACGTTCAGAAAAATATTTTAAATATACTTTTGTGAAATCGTTAAATAATTTATTGTTATGGAAATATAAATAGAAAGTTAAACCTGGGTTTGTGAATTCCTTTAAAAAATCTAATATAAATTTTTCGTTCTTTTCAATATTTGGGATTTTTACTTTTATGATTTTATGATTTTCGTACGATTCGTGACTGATGTCGGTCTTCTGATAAATGTTTGGATAAATTAGAATTTGATTCATTTTATTATTAATTATTTCGTCTAATATAGGTATGCCACAGTTTGTAGTTTCGTTAGCTGTCGAATGTATCGTCGAATCTGTTTCACTTCGATTATCTTGGGGAATTTTGATGTCTGATATAATGTTTATTTTTTGTCGGGGTAGTTCGTCTCTGCTAGTGGTAGGTTGTGGATCAAGTTGCATATTTTCAGCTAGGTCTTTTAAGTATTCTAAAATGTCTTGGTTTACTTCACCAGGGTTATTTACGACAGATTCGTTTTCTAAAGCATTAACTAAAATACGTGAGAGACAGTCTGCGTTAGTATTTAGTTTTCCTTTTTTGTACATTATTTGGTAATTGAATTCTTCCAATTTTAACCGCCACCGTACTAATTTAGAATTTGGTTCTTTTAAGCTAAAGAGCCAAGTCAAAGGTTTTTGGTCTGTGTAAATGACAAATTTTCTACCGAATAAGTATGCTCTAAAATGTTTACAAGCCCAGACTATGGCAAGTAATTCTTTTTCAATGGTCGAGTATTTTGTCTCAGAGTCATTTAATGTCCTTGATGCGTATGCTATGGGTCTGTCATTTGGTACCGTTCCTTGCGATAAAACTGCACCTATTGCATAATTGCTTGCATCGGTGGTTAATATAAAGGGTTGACTAAAATCGGGGTACTGTAATATGGGGTCGTTAGTTAAAATATGTTTACACGTATTAAAACAGTCTATAAATTCCCTGTCATGTATTATTTTAGAGTCCTTTTTCAAACATTTAGTCATTGGTTTTGTTATCTTCGCAAAGTCTTTAATAAACCGTCTGTAATATCCTAACAGTCCTAAAAAGCTTTTTATTTCGGTTCTTGTCTTTGGTATGGGAAAATTTTTTATAGCAGTAATTTTTTCTGGGTTCGGTTTTACGCCGTCGGGAGTGATAACGTGTCCTAAGTACATTACGGATTTATGCAAAAATTCAGACTTATCTAGTTGTACTTTAAGATTATGTTGTCTAAGTCTTTCAAACACTGTCTTAAGTCTTTCTAGGTGTTCCTGAAGGGAAGAACTGTAAATTAAGATGTCATCTAAATAAACTATACAGGTTTCATCAGTAAGTCCACGTAAGACATTGTCCATTACACGTTGAAATGTCGAAGGGGCATTTTTAAGTCCGAATGGCATTCGCTTGAATTGAAAGTGTCCCTGGGGAGTACTAAAAGCCGTTTTATGAACGTCTTGTGGGTCAACTTCGATTTGGTGGAAACCACTGGCTAAATCTAAAGTTGAAAAATAAGTTGCACGTCCAAGTCGATCTAGGATTTCAGTAATATTTGGCAAAGGATATTTGTCATCTATCGTTCGTTCGTTTAGTTTTCTATAGTCAATGACACAACGCCAAGATTTTTCGCCGGTTACAGGATTAGGACGTTTTGGGACAATCCAAAGAGGGGACGAAAAAGGAGAGTGTGAATTTTCAATTATGCCATCATTCAGCATTTTATTAATCTGTCGTTTTACTTCTTGTCTGTGTATTTCGGGGTACCGGTATGATTTTGTAAATATAGGGGTATCGTCAGTCAATGTAAGTTTATGTTTAATCTGGTTCGTGAAACTAAGGGGTATGCCTTCGCAATAAAAAATGTCTCTGTATTGAAAGCATAAATTTTTAAGTAGTTGTTTCTCTTCACGGTTGCAATGTTCAAGTCGTATGTTTTTCAAATTTTCCTTTAATTTGTTATCATATGGTTTAGAAAAGTCAGTATTATCTATTTCACATTTATCAACAAAATTTACTTCTAGTGGATTTAGTATTTCAATTTCAAGAGGTTCATGAATGTCTAATTTCACTGGATTTTCATTACTGTTGGTAATGGTTGTAATAGCAAAATTGTTGAAAATATTTACTAGGGATTTTGGCATTTCTAAACCTTTCGAAAATAGTTGATAGTTTAGTATACCTGTTCCATTGGAGGCTTTTACTGGTAATTTAACAATTTGTGTGCAGCGTGGAGATATAACTATTGAATAAAATTTTGAATTCATTTGTTGAATGTCTTTTTCGGAAATTATGGGAATTCTTGCATTTGGTGTTATGATTTTATTTTGTTGCATGTTAACAGAAGCATTTAGTTGTTTTAGAAGATCTACGCCTATGATACCATCAAAACGATTACTGAACTGAAATAGATAAAATTTATGAAATTCATTTGAATTAAAAATAGGAAATAGTGGAATGAGCGCGACTTCGTCGTGGTATGAAATATTATGGGCCGTTTGAATATTAAAGTTTTCCTTAAAAATATATTTACGATAAAATTTGTATGCCAAATCAGGATTTATTAGGGATTTTGATGAGCCGGTGTCAATTAGAAATTTCGCGTTAATCTCTGGAATTTCTATATACGGTAGAATAGCTTTCATTGCATTTATAAAAATTACGTCGG
This sequence comes from Altica lythri, assembly GCA_964028335.1. Taxonomy (NCBI): domain Eukaryota; kingdom Metazoa; phylum Arthropoda; class Insecta; order Coleoptera; family Chrysomelidae; genus Altica; species Altica lythri. The sequence goes on from CAXIIO010000795.1 coordinate 172,645, forward strand.
GTTTGCAGGATCTTGAACTTGAGAAAAATCCTGAGTCTGAGTTTTATTTTCTGCAAGGTGTGTGGGATCGTCATAAATGTCTTGATTTCTATTAACATGTGTTGGAGGATAACCGTTGTTATCTGCGTAATATTGAGTTTCATAATTAGAATAATAATCAGGTTGAATCTCATATGTTTCTTGATAATCGTGAGAATTTTCGAGTTCGAATGGATTATCAAATTGAAATTGTTCTTCAGATTGATTGGAGTTATTGATCATTTGATTAAATAATTCAGTCGAAGTAATTTTAGATTTAGGTTGAAGCCTTGAATTACCTGAAGAGGTATCCATTGGTTCTGGTTTGTAATTTTGTGGACTATTAAAACGATTCCCAAAATTACTAGGGTTATTGACTGGAGTTTGGTTAAAATTTTGTTGTCTCTGTGCAAAATTGTGGTTCTGGAAATAAGGGTGTTTTTGAGTGGGGAAATTGTTGTTTGGTCGCCAATTAAACGAATTATTAGGATTTCCAAAATTATGTTGATTTGAACCAAAAGGGCGTGGGAGAAAATGTTGTAAGATCGGAGGTCTTGGAGTATTGTAATGGGAATTGAGATTATTGAAATTGGGACTGAAACTTGGTAGATGATTACTGATTGGATTTCGTGCGGGAGTGATACGAACATTGGGCTTATATGATGTATTTGAATTTATATTGTTAGCACGTTGGGTTGAATATAGAAAATTTTCCTCTTCAATAACGAGACTCATAGCTTTCTCCAAGCTATCGGGAGATCTAAGACGAACATTTGTTTGGATAGGTAAAGGTAATCCTCTAATGAAAGTTTTTAATGCCAAATTATCGTAATTACGTACTTGAAGGGTACGTTCATTATCGGGTATGACCAAAGAATTTAGTTTCGAAATTATTAAACTGCGGGAATCTTGACACCTCATGCCAAAATTATACGGAGTTTCATTTTTGTGCGGTCTCAAATTAATAAGGTCTTGAACTAGACAATCAATACTACGTTGGTCACCAAAGCTTAAATTTAGAACATTTTTTACTTCAGTCCAAGTTTTAAGTTCAGTTCTCGAACCAATTAAAATTTGAGCTCGTCCTGTTAATTTACCGATAATTGCTTTTAATAAAAATGTATTTAATGCAGCGTCTGTATTACTCGCAAATACTGATATTAAACTTTCACAATTACTTATAAATATCGTCAGTGTATGTGGGTTTCCGTCAAATGGGGGGATAGAGTCTAGATATAATTTTAATAATTGGTAATTTACTGTTGGGGTAGCCATATCTAAATTTTCGCTATCTGAATTATTACTACTACTATCACTACTATTATCAGTGTTATATTCTAAATTTTCTCTAAAACTAAGGTTATTTTCAATTAAATTATTTAAATTTTCAATATCGAAATTATCAGTCATTAAATTTTTGATTTATAATAAACTTATAATTACTTTCGCTTTTAGGAAAAAAATAAAATAATAATAGGAAATGAAAAATAAAATGAGCTTACTTTAGTAGAATTACGATTTTCATTCTTCTTACACTAATTTCCAGGATTAGACGATTCTTGTTCTTATCCAGGATGGTTCCTTAGGACCAGACGATTTTTGTTCTGTTCCCAGTGGATTGATTCAGTACTAGACGATTTTTGTTCGTTCCTGAATTTTTTTGGGATCGGACGATGTTGTTCTTCTCCCAAATAGGTTGATTTTGTTTACTTCTCTTCTTAGCACTAAACGTTCGGTGAAAATAACACAAAATTCGATATTCACTCGAATTTTCACGGTAAATTCACGTCAAAGTTCGGAACTCAGTTAATTCGTTAATACGAAAAATTCGCCGTTCGATACGATCAAATTCTGAAGTATCCTACTGACTGCGCCATTTACGTTCTGCTAACTAGAAAAGCACTTTTTAAAAACAAAATCAAACTTAAATTTTGAGAACTTTATTCTACAATGAAATAAAAAGATCTGAAATTTTATTACATTTACATTAATTTATAATGTTGTATAAAAGTACAACGTTAACACTTTTTCTAAGCATCGTCATCTATTTCGGTTATGTAACTTGCAAATCTTTAATATCCAATTTATTTTTTAATTTATCCTTCAATATAGCAATTTCATCCACATCTCCAATTATTACAAAATCATCAACATAAATTCCAATTATTAAATTTCGTTTTTCATTAAAATAAACGCAGTTATCATTTCTTGATTTAATAAGCCCAAAATCTATCAGTAATGAGTTAATTAACATATTCCACTGCCTTCCGGATTGATGTAATCCATAAATACTCTTCTGTAATTTACATACAAAATTGACTCTGTCATTTACCACAAAATTTTCAGGCTGTTCCATAAACACTTCTTCATCAATGTCGCTATTCAAATAAGCACAATTTATGTCTACATGTTCACAGCTCCATTCCTTCTCTACCGCTATTGCTAATAAGCATTTTAAAGTATTTCTATACATCACAGGACTGTAGGTTTCATTAAAATCAACACCAGGTATTTGCTTGAAACCCTGAGCTACTAGTCTTGCTTTATACTTCATAATTTTTCCATGTTCATCCTTCTTCAATTTATAAACCCATCTGCATCCTATTATATTTTTGTTTTCTGGTTTTCTCACAATAATCCAAGCATTATTCTTTTTCATATTTTCTATCTCTTCCTCCATTGCATTCTGCCATTCTTCCCATTTTTCACTATTTTTAGCTTCTTGAAATGTTTGTGGTTCCTCTTCCACCTCAGTTAAATTACAACAATGACAAATTTTCTTCTTTAATTCCCGATTTGATCTTTTTATTACAACATCCTTATTTTGATCTGAAATATCTAATTCTTCCCCTCGAAAATCATCCGGTTCATTTTGTGCACCATCTTTGTCATATAATTCATTTTCTACTATTTCATTACTTACATTTACATCTTTTACGATTTCTTCTTCTGTAATTTCTTCATCTAAACCTCTTTCTTTTTCTGAATCTGTTCCTACATGTTCCAAGAAGTCTCTGCTTATATTCCTTAAATCAACAGCTTTTGCAATTCCTTCTGAATTTTCCTCTTCATTATTCATTTCAACCGTCCTTATTACGGATCTTATGTCGCTAAAATTTTTATTCTCATCAAAAACTGTATTTCTTCCTAAAACTACTCTCTCTTGAACTGGATCCCATAATCTGTATCCATTGCTTGTATACCCAATCATAATATGAATTTTTCCTTTCGCATCAAATTTTCCTCTCTTTTCTTTAGGTACAAAATCATAAGCTAAACATCCAAAAATCCTTAGATTACTTAAATCTGGCTTACAACCATAAAATTTTTCGGCTGGAGTAGAATTGTTCAAAACAGACGTAGGGCTCCTATTAATCAAATATGCTGCAGCCAAAATTGACTCTCCCCAAAATTCCTTTGGCAAGTTTGCCTCCAATAACATAGCTCTTCCTTTATCTATTAGGGTTCGGTTCAATCTTTCCGCACAACCATTCAATTCTGGATTATATGCTACAGTGTACTTTACCTGAATCCCCTTCTGTCTACAAAAATTAATAAACTCATTTGAACAATATTCTCTACCGTTATCACACTTTATGGACTTTATTCTTAAATCAAATTTATTTGTTACGTAAGCTTCAAAATCTTTAAAATAACTGAAAACCTCACTTTTATTTTAAATCAAATAAACCATACAAAAATGTGTGTAATCATCCAAAAATGTTAGAAAATATTTTTTACCATCATGTGTTAATGGTGTAATTGGACCGCAAACATCAGTGTGTACAAGCTCAAGAGGCTTACTAGATCTCTTTGAATTTGGCTTATAAAAAGGTAATCGTGTTAATTTAGCTTGTGTGCACACCGAACACATTTGCTTTTCCAACTCACTCTTTTGAATATCTAAACCACTTACTAGACCTTTTGATAAAATTTCTAAATTTTTAGAAGAAATATGACCTAATCTTTTATGCCATAAGTCATTTTTTGTTTCAGTTACATTTGCTTCTCTTTTAAAAATTACTTTAAATTTAATTTTATACAAATTGTTTTCTCTAACACCACTTGCAAGTAATTTTAAACCTTTATATATAAAAACTTTTCCATCATTAAACGTTAATTTAAGACCTGCCTTTTCAAGTTTTTGTACAGATAAAAGATTATGCCTCAAATTCTTAACATAAATAACATCTTTAATTTCTGCATTTTCATTAGATTCATTTAATTTAATACTGATTTTCCCTACTTTTGACCCTAATAAACATTCATTTTCTTTAGCTACAGTTATTCTGACATTATTATTTAAATTCTTACTTACACAAAAATACCTGTCACTATTCACAAGATGATCTGTGGCACCAGAATCTATCAACCAAGTTATTTCATCTCCATTAGACTCATCGTCAAAAGTTTCCGCTGTTGCCAGGAAAATCACAGGTTCTTCGGTCCTTGCTTCATTTGCTTCACTTCTTTTGTTGTCCCACTTCTTTTTATACCAGCAATCCTTTTTGAAATGTCCCATTTTTCCGCATCTATGGCACTTGGGTGGTTGCTTTTTGTATTTTTCTGCTTTACTACTATTGAAAGTCGCCGCTTGATAGGACGAATCCTTCGTCGTCTCTAATCCATGCCTCTTAATCTCATGATCGAGTAACTTTGCTTTCACAAAATCTAGTGATAACTTATCTGGATCTAACGTTTCTAAAGCAGTAATCATACCATCGTAGGCACTAGGTAAGGTTAATAACAGGTGACAAACAATATCTGTTTCACTTAGAGTCGCACCAACTGACTTAAGTTCTCTAACAACCTCTTCAAACTTAACAAAATGTTCTTGAAGACTGTCACCTTTATTAAGCTTCATCATTAGAAGTTTCTTTCTAAGAAATAACTGAGAGGCCATACCTTTTCTTTGAAAAACCGCCTGCAAACCATTCCACATTTCTAACCCTGTTTTCTTATCTTTTACATATTCAAGATGCGAATTCGCAATACATTGGACCAGTATTGATTTACACTTTGCATCTTTTTTCTGGAATTCTTCCGTATTTGTTTCACTATAAGTTGGGTCAATGCAAATTTTTACTTGATGTTGATCAAGGATCAACTCCATCCTAAATTTCCAGTGGTCAAATTCTTTTCCATCGAATTGATTCACGCCGAATTTTTCCAGCGTCACTTTACCGGTAGTCGCCATTTTTCTTTGTATTAATCACGTTGCAATTTACAACTTTATAATCACTCTTTTATTGCCAAAAAACCAAAACTACATATACTCGTGGCCTGGGCCCATAACCTGTTAGAGGCCGTTTTGTAATTAAAAGGTTTTGGCTTTAAAGAGATTTATTAAAACAAAGTACAATTCGAAAAACTTATAAACATAAAAATACACTTTATGTGCGCTACCTTTCACCACCATTTTTCTATTCAGACTAGGGATGTTGCAATACTACCGATATAATACTGGTATCGATACTTTTGTTTCAATACCAAGTAAAATAGTATTCGATACTTTTCTTTCGATACTTTACTCATATCGGACCTTGCCGTTTCGATACAATACCGATACCGAATAAATGGAAGAGTGGTAATTTCTTCTATCACTCTCACTCTAACTTTGAAAAAAGAGACGAGTTCGAGTACGCTACTTGTCTTGTGTGTTTCTTGACTAAAAAATATTATATTCCAACGTTTCTATGTCTGTCAATCTGCGATCTGTCATTCATATATATAAATTAATATCTATATAAATATATTACTTTTTTATTTTGTCAATGTCTTTTTATATAATTAACCCAAACTAATAGGTATATAAACTTTATTGTTCATAAGTACTCGAGTATCGATACCTATACTAACCGAAACTATTATTACAAGAGGGTGTTCACCAATGGTGTTCACTCAGTTTTTTCAGAAATGCGTTTTTTTGTCTATTTTATTATGCTACTTTAATAAGATGGCCAAAAAAACTTATTTCCGAAAATAAGTTTGACCTTGCACTAATAGCTTAAACTGTTACAATTACTTACAATACTGGTATCGATACTTTTGTTACAATACTCTTACCAATACCGGTATCGATACTTTTATTCCAATACTCTTTTCAATACCACTATCGATACTTTAGTGGTATTGCAACATCCCTAATTCAGACTACTGACAACTTTGACACAGTACAACAAAAACATTTCAGTACTGACAACTTATAACTAATAACAGAAACAATAAATCAGGAAACATTCCCTACTAATAGGCAACCATAATTGCACAATACTAAATATTATTCTAACATAATTTAATATTTATTTTGCGATACGTAGATATGTTAATTAAGTTTTACTTCAATCGCGCGTAAAGTTTACACGCACACACTTTTTTATAAAGTTAAATTAGTTTTGAAATAAGTAAAAAATGCCAAAAACAAAGCAAAAAACCACATCTGGATATCTTTTTTCGTTTTTAAGATATGGATTTATCGATTTAAAAAAAAACAATTGATTGTGTTTTTTTTTTTGAAGTTATTCGTGCACTCGGTGAAAGAAATTTGTGTGGGATCAAAAAAGTTATAACCTATCAAAAAAAAAAAAGGAAATTTTCTCCCGAATACAAAAATGAAACTAATTGATAGCTTCGATACTTTTTCATATACGAGGGAATTACAAAATCTTTTTGTAAATTTATAATTCCCTCGTATATTTTTTAATTAAGTAAAACAAACACTAAGTTTGGATTAACAATATTTAGCAACAGTTTTAGAAAGTATACAAACAAGAATCAAATGGCATAAAGGAGAAATTGAAAACTATTTGTATACTTTCTCAAAATTTAAAAAATTCCACTAGAGAAATCTCAAAATAATAGTTTATTAAATAGCAATAGTAATCAAAAAAGAACTAAAAAAACAGTGTAAAACGTTAAATACAAAATGGACAACGGCTCCGTGAAATTCACAAAACATAAAATCATCTTTTTTAAACTTAAATTTACTTACTCAATTAAATTTAGTTCCCAAAAAGAACTTAATAATCTTCTTTTAAATAATTATATTATGAATAAACACACTTATTTCCAATTATTTCTAATTTTTATCACTTTACAGCTATGTATTAGCACAAGTTTATTATTGTGTGACATTGACATTGATGTAACGGTTGACGTTTGGTTATGTAAAACAACGTTGCCGGATTTCTTTATAAAATTATACTCATTTATTATAAAATTAAATATATTAGTATTAGTGTTTAAAAAATAAATATCAAATTAATAAAAATCATAAAAATCGTTATTTTTATTAAGTTTTTTATTGGAATTGATACTAAATTTGATTAAAACAAGAAAACAACCTATAGCGATGTTTGTTGCCTAACTATGATTTAAATTAATTCGATATAATGTGGCAACATTGCAGTAATCGGAACTACTCTTTATAGGTAATAAAAATAAAGTATAGATATAAATAATATTAATTTAACTAATGTTTTAATATTTTGTTACTAATCATTTGGTTTTTGCTGTTTTGATTAAAGAGGTACTTATTTTTAACAACAATAAATGCCTGTGATAGTTGTTGTCTTGATTTTGGTCTTGTAATAATTAGAATTCAGCCACTGCCATACAAGTTAATGAAACAAACAAAAAACAATAACTTTTTAATCAATTTTACATAATAAATATGCCTTTTTAACAAATTTATGTAATTTCTTAATGTTAGAGTTAAACTAAATACTAATAATAATGTCTTAATAATGACAGTTCTAGTACGAATTTGTCAGAATATTGATCTTAGTAATAACTAGAATTCCGCCCATTACCACACAAAATAATAAAACAAAACCCAAAATCAACAAATCTGATAAGTTTTACATCCTAAATGATTTTTTTTTTAACTAATTCTTTATTAAATTTTTGTTATTTTTTATTGATTGATTTTTCTAAAAACATGTTTTAGTTTTATTAAGGTAGTGACTTAGTATTTTGTGTTGCCTATCTCTACGACCCATTACTTTATAGTTATTTAGTCATGCGCGCCACCTATAGAAGTAATGTTGTCAGTTGTCAAATAATTATAATTTTTTCTATTATTGACATTATTGTTCATATGTTCATGTCTGTCTCGAGTCTCGAGTTTGAACACGTGTATGTAAACAAGAAAAGAAATCTAATTTTTAGTTCTCTCCTGAATAATTGCAAATAATTGTTTTTATTGATGAAAAACTGTTTTAAATAAAGTTTAATGTTAAGAAATTGAACTTGATCGGGTAAGTAGATTTCTTTATAACCACGCAAACGTAGTCGCGGACAACAGCTAGTTATGAGATAATATATGTATTATCTCTAAACTCTGAAATAATAATTTGTGAAATAGTGTTACATTTGCCAAAAACCCGAAGTGTACCAAAGTTTTATATCCCAGATTATGTTACTTACTTTTTTAAATGTCTTGAGTGATTGATTAGTAAAGTTTGTTATTAATTTCAGTGTTGTTTTGTTACAACCAGAAACTTATCAGAAAATGGATTTGGTATCCAACATTAAAACCGAAGAAATTGATATTGAAGAATGTAAACTCGAATTCGATCTCTGTAAGGTCAAAACGGAAAGTTATGTAGAAAAAATTTCTCCAATTAAAAGTGATGTGTTAATGAACAGAGAATATATAAAACTGGAAAATGAGGGTATACAAGAAAGAAAAAGTGATATCGAAATTAAGAAAGAAATTACACAGCATCCATGTGATTTCCCTGTTTGTAGAAATGATTTTGGTGAAAATCGACAAATAGTACAAACAATCAACATGTATTCTAGGAAAAAACGTAAGTTTATGCATTTTTTTTATTTACATATTTTAATTTTCCTTACGCAGTCAATTAAAGTTAATTTAAAAACAAATATGTCTGAATTCTTGACATAAATTTTGCGTTTATAGCAAGCGATTATATTGTAAGCATAAATTGTAGGTAATGATGCTTAAGATATGCTAACAGATGCTTTCAAATATTTCTCCAAATAAATTTTTACTTACATTTGAGTAAATTATAGTTTACGGTATCAAGTCTTTCGATGGGGTTTCTAATCCATTTAATATAACATCTGGTGTTTTACAAGGAGAACCTTTGAGTCCACTAATGTTTGTTCTGCTCTTATCAGATATAGAGGAATTTTTTTATGATAAGGGTGCTCAGGGAATAAATATTGATAGTTTGTATGACGTTCTTATGCTGCTTTATGCTGATGATATTGTAATATTAGCCCATTCTGAGATTGACGTAATGAAAAAACTTAAAATTTTAGAGAAATATTGTTTGTTAAATAATTTAACAGTTAACATTCATAAAATCAAAGATATGTCATTTTCTCGGGGTGGCTTCCAAAAAAGCGATTTTCCTTTTTTGTTTAATTCAAAACCAATAAATACGTGTATCTAGGTGTAACGTTCTCCTCTTCTGGGTTGTTTCATGAAATGGCTCTATCAGCTGTTGATAAAGTAAAGCAATGTATAGGAGCGATATTCCCGATCATGTCTAAAGCTAAAATTGACACCTTGCCTCCCAGGATAAAAATATTTGAATCCTTAGCCCTTAGTCTCATGTCCAACTGTTCACCAGTTTGGAGCCTGAGGTACATGGATTTATTAGAAAGAGTGCAAGTCTCGTTTCTTAAAAGAATACTTTTAGTCCCTCTTAATAGTGCAATTAGATTAGAAACTGGTAGAGTGAAATATGCATTTCACATATTTAAAATGACGTTAGATTAGAAACTGGTAGAGTGAAATATGCATTTAACATATTTAAAATGACGTTAAATTGGTTACTTAAAATACTAAATATGAGTGACGAATGCTTTCCTAAAATGTGTTTTGAACAACAACTTCATCTGATTCGAAATATAATTGGGCTGCACAAGTCAGAGAATTATTCTTGGATATTGGTCACATAGATTATGCAATAACCTCACTTCCAGAACTTAAAAATTAAACACAAAGAAATTTCTATATGAAATAGCATAATCTTGATATCTCCTTTTCTCAAAGATGTAGTTTTTTGTCTTTTTATACCTCTTTTTACCTGAAAAAAATCCCAAAAATTATTTATTTCTAAAATTACCCATTCACATCACACGCACTATTGCTCAGCTTCGTCTAAGTAACAAGTATCGGTTAAAATTTACATTAAATAATAATATACATTCAATAGATCCTAAAAGTATTTGCACAGTTTGTAATAAGATTGAGAATGAATTTATTTTACATATTCTTCTCGAGTGCCCAATCTACAATGTCATGAAATCTAAAATTCGGACGCTCTCATTACATCACTAAATGACTTAACCGTCAGAGATGCCAAGCACATTTACACATATATTTCTAACATTAAAACTGAGATCATTTATTTTGAACGAATAACATATTCCAGAATTTATATTTTGTTTGTACATTTTTTTCTTTTTTACTTTACTTGTATCTATACTGTCTACCTACTTAATACTCAAACTCTTGCTGTAACTATTAGTTAATAAGCAATAAAATTATTATTATTATTATTAATTGGTGCTATTTTCATGAAATGTTTTATCAACATCCTAGAGATGATAGTTTAAACAATAGGTACTATAAAAAAATTGCCGTTGAACTTCACTATTCCACTTCTGAATGCAGACTAAACTCAAAATTGGCTTATCAGAATCCACACCACCCAATTTTTTTCGAGTCAGTCAAATAGCGCAGTCCAGCAGACCATCCAATGCCCTTGAGTTGGTCAATTTGAATCTACACGGTGCAATTTAGTCAAATTGTCACTTAAATTATATCGTGTGGAAGATATTAAAAGGTTATTGATGTTGTACTATTTTTTATTTTAGTACTGCTATTTATTTGTAGCATTATTAATATTGATATGAGCTTATATATTTTAGGTTTCCTATATGCGACAAAAAAAAGGCAAAGTCAAGTTGGAAAACTCTATGGAACATGTTCTTCTTGTGGAAAATTTTTCTATGATAAAGTGCTATTTTTAAATCATTTTTACATTTATCACTTTGTAGCTACTTGTAAAAAATCTGTCATTTTGAAAAGGAACAATTCTGCTTTAAAACACATTAAACAGATGGGAACTCACAGTGGACACACTGGCAAAAAACCTTTTAAATGTCAAATTTGTTTAAAATGTTTCACACAAAAAGGAAATTTAAAATGTCACATTAAAACTCACTCTGGTGAAAAACCTTTCAGATGTGAAATTTGTTCAAAATGTTTCATACGATCCAGTAATTTAAAACAGCATATTCGAACTCACACTGGCGAAAAACCTTTTAAATGTAAAATTTGTTCAAAATGTTTCATACGATCCAGAGAATTAAAAGAGCATATTCGAACTCACACTGGTGAAAAACCTTTTAAATGTCAAATTTGTTCAAAATGTTTCATACGATCAAGAGAATTAAAAGAGCATATTCGAACCCACACTGGTGAAAAACCTTTTAAATGTCAAATTTGTTCAAAATGTTTCACAATATCCTGTAATTTAAATATGCATATTCGAATTCACACTGGTGAAAAACCTTTTAAATGTAAATTTTGTTCAAAATGTTTCACTGTTTCCCATCATTTAAAACAGCATATTCGAACTCACACTGGCCAAAAACCTTTTAAATGTAAAATTTGTTCAAAATATTTCACAAATTCCAGTAGTTTAAATGGGCATATTCGAACTCACACTGGCGAAAAACCTTTTAAATGTACAATTTGTTCAAAATGTTTTACAACATCCAGTCATTTAAAAAGACATATTAGAACTCACACTGGCGAAAAACCTTTTGAATGTCAAATTTGTTCAAAAAGTTTCACACAAAAAGGACATTTAAAAAAGCATATTAAAACTCACACTGGTGAATAACCTTTCAGATCTGAAATTTGTTTAAAATGTTTTATTACATCCGGCGATTAAATTACACGAGTACTTTTTGATATCCACTTTTATTTCACAAACTTACATAAGATGTTTCGATGGGAGACACTCAACTCATCCAAGCATTCAATGGTCAACTAATTTTATCCATCAGCTCGTCCACGGTTGTAAAATCTGATTCAGTCCAGTTTGGTAGAAAAGTATATTGCAGGTATAAAGTGGTTAAATAAAATAGTATTAAACTTGTAAATTATATTTATTCTAAACGATTTTATAAAATTTTACATTCAAATTAGTTTTTACTTCGGTGTTGGCAAATATTTAAAAGCACGGATCAGATAAAAAGATGATTTTTTTTTAAGTGCAAAACTCTAACATCATTTGGCATTAAATAATTAAGTTTAGTAACAAAAAATATTTTTACTTCTTCGTGGTCTAAAATGTCAATGGATTTCTGATAAGCTTACGGGATATTGAAGATTGATGATGATATTGTGGTGAATTTTGTTTATAATCAATTGGAAGTGAAGGTAGAATTGTTTTTTTTTATTAAATACAGTTTTTAACATTTGGTACATAATAATAGTTATATTTTAATAATGTTTAATGATTTGTGAATTGCAATCAATTGTTCACGATACTTAACGATTTTATACGATGATTAAGGATTTTGAACGGTTTTATGATTTTTGAACAAAATTTCAACGATTTTAAAATAATTTCTGAGATTTTTGATGAATTTTTACGATTATTGACAGTTTTTTTATGAACATTTGCAAGATTTTTCATTATTTTTTACGAGTTTTTTTTTTTAGTTTTTACAAAATCGAATGATTTTTTAAAGTCGTCAACTGTTTCTGACGATTTTTAACAATTTTTTACGATTATCAACGATTTTTCACCATTTTATAGCAATTTTTGACCATTATCAACAATTTTTACCATTTTAAACGATTTTTCTCAATTATCGACGATTTTTCACCATTTTCAACGATTTTTGACCATTTTCAATAATTTTTCAACATTACCAACGATTTTTCACCATTTGTAACGATTTTTCATCATTTTCAAACAATTTTTCACGATTGAAATGATTATCCAATGGGTATCAACGATTTTTCAGCATTTTCAAAAAAAAAAAAATGTTTTTACACCATTTTTAACAATTTTTTACGATTTCCAACAATTGTCAACGATATCTAACGATTTTTCACAACTGTTAATATTTTTCAACAATTTTTCACTATTTTCAACAATATTTCACGATTTACAACAATCTTCAACGTTTTTCACAATTGTCAACGATATCTAACGATTATCAACGATTTAAAAAAAAAAAATCACAATTTTTCACAATTGACAACGATATCTAACGATTATCAACGATTTTTCACAATTGTCAACGATCTTCATCGATTTTCCACAATTGTCAACGATTTTTTACCATATTTTACAATTGTTACGATTTTTCATCATTATTAACAATTTTTTACGGTTTTTAACGATTTTTTACAATTATCAACGATCTTCAACGATTTTTCACAATTATCAAGGATATCTAACGATTATAAGCGATTTTTCACTATTTTCAACGTTTTTTCACAGTTATCGACGATTTATCACCATTTTAAACAATTTTTCACAATTTTCAACAACCTTCAACGATTTTTCACAATTGTCAACGATATTTAACGATTTTTTACAATTTTCAACAATTTTTCACGATTCTCAACGACCTTTAACGATTTTTCACAATTGTCAACGATATCTCATGATTTTCACCATTTTTTCACAAATTTCCACGATTTTTCACAATTATGAACAATCCTCAACAATTTTTCACAATTGTCAACGATATCTAACGATTTTATCAATTTTCAAATTTTTTTCACGATTTTTCACAATTGTCAACGATTTTTACAAATGTTACGATTTTTCATTATTATCAACAATTTTTCACGATTTTCAACGCTTTTTTACAATTATCAACGATCTTTAACGGTTTTTCACAATTATCAACGATTTTTCAACATTTTTTTACGATTTTCAACGACCTTTCATAATTATGAACGATTTCAACAATTTTTGACGATTGTCAACGATATTCAACAATTATCAGCGATTTTTCACAATTGTCAACGATACATAACGATTATCAACGCTCACGATTTTCACAAATTTCAACGATTTTTCACAATTATGAACGATCTTCAACATTTTTTCACAATTGTCAACGATATCTAACGATTTTATCGATTTTTAAAATTTTTTCACGATTGTCAATGATCTTTAACGATTTTCCACAATTGTCAACGATTTTTCACCATTTTTCACAAATGTTACGATTTTTCATCATTATCAACAATTTTTCACGATTTTCGACGATTTTTTACAATTATCAGCGATATAATTTTAAATAATTTCCAATTACAGAATTCTTATTTCTAAATTAACAAGATAACCGAAGCGCTTATTTTTTTTAAAATTTTTAATTTAAATTTAAAAGACACCCCATAATTTGAGTACCAGGCCAAATTTCTAAACAAGCTTTATGTATACCAATTTCAAAATCTTATCACATTTTTTTTTCGGTGACAAGCACTTTCCATTATTTGAATATTTTTCTTCGACCATGCTAAACATTTTTGTATATGAATCTAATTTTTTGTTGTGCAACAAAGCAAAAACTAAAAGTACAAAGTATCCATGTTTTAATCCATGAATGGTAAACATTTGATAAAAAAACCTTTTAGAATCTCTGGAGATAATTAAATATAAACATTCTAAATTGCTTTTAAATGACCAACTAGATTTAAAAAATTCACCCTTACTTAGGTAATCTCTTTACCTAAGGGGAAGTTCCTAATCCGGTAAATATAATTTGAAAATAAATATAAATTCCAGAACTTTATGATATTAGTTGCGTACTTATTTTACATCTGATGAAGATATTGTATATCGAAACATGTTAAGTAAGTGAATATCAAAAAGTATTCGTGTGATTAAATCGTGAACATGGATATTCATCAAGTAATAGTTATTATCCTAACAAGTGCGGAAAGTTATACTTTCCCGCACGCGAACTGCAGATGCCCGAACGACGCGAAGCGGAGTTCGGGCAAGCAGTTTAAGTGCGGGAAAGTTAATTTCCGCAAGTGTTAGGATCAATACTTTATACAACTACTGCTCTGGAAGTAGAATTTAAGAGGAATATACCAAATAATTTTTTCTTTTGACACATCTGGCAATAAATTTGTTGTTGCATTTTTAGCTGATTCAACTAGTTCAGGTGGAGTTAAACATCTTGTTAAATCGACCATTATTTTAAATAGTACACTTTTTTTAAATACCTACACGTTCTTTTTGCGTTTAATACAGTTGCGTTGTGACAGTTGTGACATAAATTAAAAAGGGTTAGGACTGATCGAGTAGTCTCTCTAGTCAAATAAAAACGACAGATAGTTTAGGCGGAATCCGTGTAGTTATGTGGTCATAACCAAACATGTGCGTTTATGAAATACATATAGTCAAGTATGCGACTATTGTGTACTTCGGAGATGACATACTGCGCTCGAAAAGTCAACTTCCATCGCAGGCGTTGTATAATAGTATATTACTTTACGAGTGGAGTAAATTGCATATTACAGCGAGTGTGTTTGGCCCATGAGCGAGCTTGCGAGCGAAGGGGCTAAAGAAACGAGCTAAATATGCAATTTGTTCCTCGAGTGAAGTACTATGCTTTACCCACGACTTACCAAATGGTTTTGTATAAAACTAACAATAACAAATATAAAATTTAAATTTTGGCATAAGTTGTCAAAAATATTCGATTTCGCAGACAGTTCTGTCTGAGAAATGTCAAATGTTAGTTTAATTTAATGAAAACTGTAGGTAACCAACATAATAATACAGGTTTCTATTTACTTACTTCACTAGTTTAGTAAATGAAACTATAACACAACTCCTCAATAATTTGACACTTACTGACAGAGTTATATAGGTTAAAAAATACGCAATTTACTTATGAGTCGTGGGTAAAAGCCACCTACATTCAATATTGTTTAAAATGCTTCCCATTTCACAATATAAGTTAAAAGAACACATTAAAATTCACACTGGCGAAAAATTATTTTAACTGTAGTTAATACATTTTATATTTAACAGTATGCTGTAAATAAATACATTTATTATTCAACTTTGTTTTCTTTTTGTAAACAACTAGCAACCCGTCTGGGCTTCGCACGTTATGAACGACTTCTTCGCTACGATTCGACGATATTTCTCGTCTGGAAATTTTAATTTTGCGATAACTCATTAGCTATTCATTTTTTTTATACAGGGTGTCCCACCACTGTGTTCTCGGAAGATAGCGCTGTTATTATTAGAGATAGAAAAAAGTTACACCGACTAAAGTTGTTCATAATCACATGCTCCATCTTCTAAAAATATTTTCGACTATACAGGATGTTCCAAATAAGAGTGGCAGACCAAAGTTTTGTTTTTTTAAATAGAACACCCTATATATTATTGCATTTTTGGATACTACGTTGGATTCTAAGCAGAAAAGATACCAGGCAACATAGGCCTAAATAGATAGTTTTTGAGTTATGAGCAATTCAAGAAAAAAATTGACGTTTGGGGATCGAGACAAAAAACTCGATATCTTTCTCAAAGAGCAATATTTCTAGCTGAATTTTTTAATATACGATGAGCAAATAATGGTAATAATCTTGAAATAACATTTTTTTATACAGGGTCGTCAGTAAATCTGTTCAAAGATTCAAAACTTCAAACATAAATAACTTCAGACTTTTAAATGGAACACCCTGTATATTTTTTATTAGTTTGATTTAGAATTATATTCCCTTTCAAATGATATATGGGTTCCCTATACCTAAACTTTATATTTTAGAAGATAAATTGAATTATTGCCTTTACCTCTACAATAATTTTGAGGGTAACTTGAATTTTGCAAAGCTGGCCTTGACAAAATGATGCTGTAAAATTAGTTCGATTGTAGCCATTACTGACAACAAACGTCTTAGTTTCACCTTATCAAGTCTATTAACCATAAATAAATAAGATTAATTCACAAACATAAATATTCTGCCTTTGTTTACTAGTTTTATCTTTTCTACAAATAAATTTGGCATTTATGTGGATTCTTATATTTTAATTCACGATAGAACAATAGACAGATAGGTAGTAAAACATTAATCTTTTTTCAGTTAATTAACCGTTCAAAATTGCCACCATTCTGTTGAATTTACATTTGGATACGCTCATGAAACCCCCTGTTTACGTCAACCAACATTTCAGGAGTAACCATTGTGAAAGCTTCTTTTATTCTGTCTACCATATCCCCTCTGGTTGTGGGAGGTGTCCGATACACGATGCTTTTAATAAATCCCCAGAGGAAATAGTCCAGCTTTGTTAAGTCTGGTGATCTTGGTGGCCAAGGAAAGGGCCATCCACGACCTATCTACCTGTTTGGATAATTTCGGTTCAAAAAACGCCGAACCTCTAAACTGGGGCACCGTCGTGTTGTATAAACATATTTCTTCTTATGTCCAGCGGTACATCCTCCAACAACTCCGGCAAAACGTTAGACAAAAAATTTAGGTACACTTGTCCCGTCAAGGGACCATCAAAGAAGTATGGGCCAATAATCCTTTGGCCTAGTATACCATTCCAAACATTAATACTCCATCTATGCTGTGCATCTACTTGCCATACAAAGTAAGGATTTTCGTCGGAGTAATAGTGAAGATTGTGCCTATTAACATGTCCATTTTTATGAAATGTCGACTTATCAGAAAACAAGACAATGTTGAAAAAATTCCGATTATGGTTTATCTTATCCATTGCCCACTCACAAAAATCCCTTCTCCCTTGGAAGTCATCAGCATTCAATTCTTGTTGTAGGTGGATATGGTAAGGGTGGAATTTTTGCTTTTTAATCACTCTTCCCACCGAAGACTTGCTTATACCTAACAATCTGCTTATGTCTCTAATACTTCTATGTGGATCCTCCACAACAGCTGTCATTACCTCCATTTGATTTTCATCGTTCAGAATAGGCTTCACTTTGGCACGCTTTTCATAGCCAATACACTTTCGACTATCAAGTCTCTCCATTACTCGCTTGGATGCACTGGGTTTTGGTGCTCTGTTTTCTGGATATTTTTGTTTGTAAACCCGAGAACCCAAGAGACTGTATTTGGAACACTCTCCCATTACAAGAACCATATCCACCAGCTCGTCCTGACTGAAGTTCATTTTCACTTATAATTCTTACTATAGGTAGGTATCGTTTGTTGTCAGTTATGGCTACAATAGAACTAATTTGACAGCATCATTTTGTCAAGGCCAGCTTTGCAAAATTCAAGTTAACCTCAAAATTATTGTAGAGGTAAAGGCAATAATTCAATTTATCTTCTAAAATATAAAGTTTAGGTATAGGAAACCCATATATCATTTGAAAGGAAATATAATTCTAAATCGAATTAATAAAAAATATACAGGGTGTTTCATTTAAAATTCTGAGGTTATTTATGTTTGAACTTTTGAATCTTTGAACAGATTTACTGACGACCCTGTATAAAAAAATGTTATTTCAAGATTATTACCAGATTCTACATTATTTGCTCATCGTATATTAAAAAATTCAGCTAGAAATATGGCTCTTTGAGAAAGATATCGAGTTTTTTGTCTCGATCCCCAAACGACAATTTTTTTCTTGAATTGCTCATAACTCCAAAACTATCAAATTTAGGCCTATGTTGCCTAGTATCTTTTCTGCTTAGAATCCAACGTAGTATCCAAAAATGCAATGATATATAGGGTGTTCTATTTAAAAAAACAAAACTTTGGTCTGCCACTCTTATTTGGAACATCCTGTATAGTGGAAAATATTTTTAGAAGATGGAGCATGTGATTCTGAACAACTTTAGTCGGTAACTTTCTTCTATCTCTAATAATAACAGCGCTATCTTCCGAGAACACAGTGGTGGGACACCCTGTATAGTGCAATTAACCCATTATTAGTTCGTAACTAACTTATTATTTTCTTGTAATATGTAAAAGCAAAAAATGGTTATTATGTGTTAACCTTGTAGGATAGACATATACTTTAACGAATTTTTTTGTATATCTATTAATACCATACATTGTTTTGTTATAACTCACAAGGTTTTAGCAGCGTTTTCGAGAAAAGCTCCCGATCGGCTTATTTTTTTCCGACATGTTGAATTAATATCGTCAATCGTCAGTTTGCACAAAATCTTAACCTATTATACACTAAAACCTTCCTCAGATATCAATATCCCTGTTAAGAAAATCCATCCAGTACTTTTTGAGTTTATCGCGAACAGACAGACGCGGCGGGGGACTTTGTTTTTTAATATGTAAGGATTACGCGGTATTAGACATGTCCAGAATTTACAATCTAAATCTATTTTTTTAATTCTTCTAAAGTTTGTGGTCTGTCTGTGTAAACATTTGATTTTAAGTGACCCCCATTAAAATAAATCTCTATTGTTCTTCGCCTACTAATTCATATATAATACAATTAGTCCAGGTTCCCACGTGGAAAAAAAGTCATAAAGAATAACCGGCTGAAACTTTCAGAATCGCTTAATTGCACTTAGACCTACAAACTTCCATAGCAACAACATCGATGGATGGGGCGTTTTTTCTGCAGCAGTGGTCAAACGTGTCAAAGTTATGACCCTCCCCGGAGTGATGGATAACCGATTCATTTTTTGTGAATCAACAGTTTTTTATTATTATTACATAATAAAACATGTGACCTACAAAAAGAGGAGGGCGTTTGGCGGGACCTACGCGCTCAACATGTAATAGTTACGACTGCCAACGAATTAACAAATAACCAGTTAATTTTTTCAGAATGTATTGTTTTTTTATAGTCCTACCACGTAATCATATTGACCTACAATTTGAAAGGGTCGTTTTTCCTAACCTACGCCCTAAACATGTATGACTTTTTGGGGGGGTCGGACTTATAAATAACCTTTTTTTATTTTTTTTATTCGCTTTGAAATACAACATAGTTTAAGTTGTTATAAGTGGCCTACAAAAAAAAATGGGGCAGTAATAAAAAAATAAAAAAAACACTTCACTGTTTGTTTTTCAAACGACCCAAAAACCATAAAATGTTTTATTTTAAATTTGGAAAAAAGTGCCTTGAATAAAAATTGTCGAGCTCTAAAAGTGCCACAAAATCGTATTCGTGTTTTTTTTGACAAATCAATAGTTTGTCTGTAAATTGCAATTTAAAAATACATTTATATATATAAAGATGAATGTTTGTCTATTTGTTATCGATGAACTCCAAAACTACTGGACCGATTATTATGAAAATTGGTATATATATGTACTTTTCCACGGAGAAGGTTTGTATGATATGCTCATTGATGCCACTCGCCACCAGGTGGCGCTGCAGAGTAGCAACTTCTGCCCCGTTCAACTGATTGTCATGAAAATTGGTATGTATATGTATTTTTCCACGTAGAAAGTTTGCATGATATGCTCATTGAAGCCACTCGCCACCAGCTGGAGCTACAGAGTAGCAACTTCTGCCCCGTTCAACTGATTGTCATGAAAATTGGTATGTATATGTATTGTTCCACGTGGAAAGTTTGCATAATATGCTCATTGATGCCACTCGCCACTAGGTGGAGCTACAGAGTAGCAACTTCTGCCCCGTTCAACCGATTGTCATGAAAATTGGTATGTATATGTATTTTTCCACGTAGAAAGTTTGCATGATATGCTCATTGATGCCACTCGCCACCAGCTGGAGCTACAGAGTAGCAACTTCTGTCCCGTTCAACCGATTGTCATGAAAATTGGTAGGTATATGTTTTTTCTACGGACAAGGTTTGTATGATATGCTCATTGATGCCACTCGCCACTAGGTGGCGCTGCAGAGTAACAACTTCTGCCCTGTTCAACCGATTGTCATGAAAATCAGTATGATGATGTATTTTTAATCGGTTTATGATATTCGTATTAATGGAAGTTACCACCAGATGGCGCTTCCATGTATCAAATTCAATACTGATTAATAGATATCTATACGAATTCGTATAAATATAAGTTCAAAAAATATATTATTGAAGCTGACACTAAAATCGTATACCATATTTGCAGTTGAATTACGATTGTTGGCTAATTTTAAATATTTAAAAGCAGTAATTGTTGTTGGGATAGAACAAGGAGTCGAAAAAAAAAACATTTCTTAATATTAATGAAAGTTATAAAAATCTTGGTTAGCAATTTGGCCTATAATTCTGCTTTCTTTCTTAAAGGAAAAAAGCGCCCTTTTGCTATTTTAAAAAATAGTTCCGAATATCAGAAAGCCTTTATCCAACTAATAAATTATTTCAATTTACCGGAATTGACCGAGAGCTGCGATGTATTCAAAAACATTGAAAAATTTCTATGTAAAGTATATTCAGTTAAAAGTGAAGATGTTCACAAAGCAAGATTTGAATTGTTCGAGAAGACTTACAAATACAAAAGCAAACAAGAAACGGTTATACAAAAGAAAATTCTTGGGTACGATGCCTCCAGCCTTCCACCTACGAAAGCAGAGTTACTGCAGCATATTCAAAGAACAATTTATATTTCGAGTGTATGGTGCAATGCTCATATGAGACATCCATCGACTCTGAAACCAGAATAATTTGGATGGACCATCATTGATGGAAAATACGAGTTTTTCTGGTTTGAAGGCCCTGAAAGTCCCAGATTTCATGAAATTAGAGAAATGGAAGGTATTATTTTCCTTTCTAACCATTAAATTGCCGCAGCTACTGTATGTTATAATTTTTGTATTTTATATAAACTCTTGAATGAAATGTGATCTCTGTACAGAATTAAATATTGCTGACACTGGTGCAGAATCAGACAATGATTCTGAAGGAAGTGATAGTGGTGACGATACTGATGACGATGAAGGGGGTGATATCAGTACATTTGTCGATGATTTCGACTTAAATATTAAATTCATATCTGTTCCGCCCAGAAATTATGAATAAATAAAATTTCACTGAATTTTTTTAAATTTGAAATATTGTTTATTTTTATTTCTTATTATACCAATTTTTTAAACCTTATAATAGGTACCAATTTTATTATACCTTACACGCAGATGTCAGTCAGGATAATTAGATTCATTTTTTTGTAGGTTATGAAATATGGCCCTTGTTTTTTGTAGGTCAATACAATTTTTGGTTACCAAATACTATTTAAAACGTTATGAGATTTTTGGCCTACAGTTATTTATAAGTCCGACCCCCCCAAAAAGTCATACATGTTTAGGGCGTAGGTTAGGAAAAACGACCCTTTCAGATTGTAGGTCAATATGATTACGTGGTAAGACTATAAAAAAACAATACATTCTGAAAAAATTAACTGGTTATTCGTAAATTCGTTGGCAGTCGTAACTATTACATGTTGAGCGCGTAGGCCCCGCCAAACGCCCTCTTCTTTTTGTAGGTCACATGTTTATTATGTAATAATAATAAAAAACTGTTGATTCACAAAAAATGAATCGGTTATCCATCACTCCGGGGAGGGTCATAACTTTGACACGTTTGACCACTGCTGCAGAAAAAACGCCCCATCCATCGATGTTGTTGCTATGGAAGTTTGTAGGTCTAAGTGCAATTAAGCGATTCTGAAAGTTTCAGCCGGTTATTCTTTATGCCTTTTTTACCACGTGGGAACCCGGACTAGAAGTATGATGAGTGAGAATAGGGATAACAGGAATGAAAGAGGTAATGAAAGGAATCGATATGAAAATAGAAGTAATGGGGGTAATAGATTTAATGATAGAAATAGGGATGAAAATAGAAATAATGACAATGACCGATTCAATAATAGGAACAGAGATTTTAATAGGGGATATAGTAATTTTAATAGGAATGATACTAGGGGAAATGTAAATAGGAATGATAATAGATATAATAGAAATGGGGAGAATAGAAATTCTGATAGAAGAAATAGGGAATTTCCAAATAATAATAATTATGATAGGAATGTGGGATCAGGTGATAGGTGGAACAGAGATAATAATTATAGTAATAGAAATTATGATAATAGACATGTAGTCAATCGGGATAATGAAAGGAGAGATAGAGGTGAAAACAGTAGACAGGTGAATGTTGTAAGTGCTAATCAGAGTGATGTGACTGGTCAAGGCCAGGAACAGAGCGTGGATTTTGCATAAATCGCTCTCATGTGCATAATATCATCTACTCTTCTAAGTATGAACATCCTAGGGAATTTATTGTGAATGATGACGAGGTTAAAATTAATGAACTAAAAAGGTTAATTTTTATAGAGGGGGTTTTCTAAAATATTAAATGTAAAATTATGATAGATACTGGTTCAGAGGTTACTTTAATTAGTCAAAGGGTGGTTTCACAAATCAAACAAGATAATATTATGGTGATAAAAACAAATAAATTATCATTAGTGGGAGCGAATAATAAGAAATTATATGAAACAAGTAATATGATTATGGGGGAAATTTTAATAGGGTTTAAAATGTATAAATTTCAAATGTTATTAATACAAAATTTGAACTATGACATTATATTGGGTTCAGATGAATTAAATAATCATAAGGTTATCATCGATTATGAGGATGAATGTTTAAGATGGGAACAACAAATAATACCATTTATAGTAAAAAAAAATGAAAGTTCGGAAATTAATAAGAATGTTATGTACAACAACATAGAAAATATGGAGTTTGACAAATTAGAAGAAAATTGTGGATTGTATAGGACGGAAGTAGAAATATTATGTAAGAAATATTATAAATTGTTTAATGAAGATATATGTATAGCTACAAATTACACGCACAAGTTGGAGATGAATAAAGATATTAAGAATTTTAAAATAAAAACTTATCCGATACCGTATAAAATAAAAGATGAAGTATATGAAGAATTAAATAAAATGTTGAAGGATGGAATAATAGAAAGATCGGATTCTCCATACATAAATGCAATTACTTGTGTAAGAAAGAAGTCAGGAGAGATTAGAATATGTCTTGATGCAAGAAACATAAATGCCTATACAGTCAAACAATATGAAAGTCCTATGAATGTGGAAGGAATTTTTGGAAGAATTACAAATGCAAAAATTTATTCTAAATTAGATCTTAAACACAGTTTCTGGTTAATTCCTTTAGAAGAAAATAGTAGACCATATACAGCTTTCATGGTAGATGGTATTGTATATCAATTTTGTGTGGTGCCATATGGATTGCAAAGTTCATGTGCAGCTTTAGTTAGAACTTTACATACAATTTTAAATAAATATGAATCATTCATTTTACACTACATTGATGATATTTTAATTTATTCGGAAAATGAAATTGTACATAAAAAACATTTAGAAATTACATTAAAAGAATTGGAAAGAGCTGGACTCAAATTAAATGTGGAAAAGTGTAAATTTTATCAAAAAGAAGTTAAATATTTAGGATATGTCTTGAATACGACAGGGGTAAGTATGGATCCTGAAAGAGTACAAGCTATTATGAATTATCAAACACCTAAAAATTTGAAGACGTTAAGAGGATTCCTTGGAATTATAAATTATTATAAAAGATTAATACCAGATTTGTCAAATAAAGAAGTTCCTTTACTAGAGCTACTGAAAAAAGATGTTAAATGGAAATGGACACCCGAGAGAGAAAAAGCTTTTCAAGAATTAAAATTTGTCTTTACCAATAATTTAAAAGTGTATCACCCACAATACGATAAAGTATTTATACTTAGGACAGATGCATCGATAGAAAGATTAGCAGGAGTGTTAAAACAAGTTCAGGAAGGAGGAGAAGTACCTATTAGTTTTGTATCAAGAGTAACAAAGAATTGTGAGAAGAAGTACACGGTTACGGAATTGGAGATGGCCAGTGTGGTATTTTGTATAACCAAATTAAGGTTTTATTTATTAGGAGCAAAGTTTATAGTGGAGAGTGATCATAATGCTTTAACGGCGATGATGAAAAATAGGTATGCAAATAATAGGGTACACAGATGGTTATTATTGTTGCAAGAATACGACTTTGAGATTAAATATATTCCAGGAAAGAGTAACATCATAGCAGATGCATTAAGTAGGGAAAGTGAAGAACAAGGGGACTATAAAAAATTCAAAATAGGTATAAATAAATTATTGGATAAAGAGGGATTATTTACTTTGGAAAGGGTTATACAAGATCAGAATTATTTGACAGAGGTGGAAAAGAGAAGAACTTTTACAGAAGACAATATTATTTATAAAAAACTAGAAAATTGGGATACGTATGTTATTACAACTAATTATGCAAAGGAAATTCTATATAATCTTCATCACGAATATGGTCATATCGGAGTAAGAAAATTATGGATGCTATTTAGGGAAAATTATTATGCGAAAAAGGATTTAACTAGAGCCAAAGAAATATGCAAAGCTTGTACAATATGTCAATTAGCCAAAGAAAAAAATTATCATAATAGCAATATAAATAAATCAATAGTGACACAAAAACCATTACAAATTTTAGCAATAGATTTTATAAGTAATTTAGTGGAGAGTATTCAGGGATGTAAACACATATTGGTCATGGTAGACATATTTACAAAATATGTACAGATGTATCCTTGTAAAAGAACAAATACCAATACAATATTAAAATGCATTAAAAATTATATACAAATTCATGGAAAACCAGAGAAATTAATTTTAGATCATGCCACATATTTTGAGAATTATAAATTTTTATCTGCATGTCAACATTATAATATACAAGTAAATTTTATTAGCATTAGAAATCCATCGTCAAATCCAGCTGAAAGATATATCAAAGAAGTAATTAAATATTTGAGAATTTTATGTATACAAGAACACGATCAGTGGGAAAATAACTTGGATAAAGTACAAAGATATGTGAATGAAACACCTCATGGAGTGACGAAAGAATGTCCAGAGTTTTTATTTAAAGGTAGAGTACCAGAAAGAAAGTGGGAATGGAATAGAAGACAAGAAATCCAAGAAATATTGGATAAAGTTAATAAAAATTTAAAAAGAAACGCAGAACGATATGTCAAGAGACAAGAAAAGAAATTGAAAAAGAAAACTAAATTTGAAAAGGGAGAACTGGTCATAATAAGAGCTTTACAAGTAGCGGATAAAAGGGAAAATTTATGTGCAAAATTATTGATGCCTTTTGAGGGACCATATGTGGTAGATAATCATAATGCTGAAAACAGCTATCGGTTAGTATATCCGGATACAGGGAGATTAAGGGGAGTTTTTAATATTAAGGATGTGTACAAGTTTACACCAGAAGAGGGGTAGATGATATTAATAGCAAAGTTTTGTAAATAATAGTATTAAGATGTAAATATTAAATTAAGATTGAATGGTTTTATTGAAAAAAGGTTTATACAATCTGTGCAAATAATTTTAATTAAGACTAAAGTTTTTGTTAAATGAGTGTTTATTTATAAAAAAAAATAGATTAAAATTATAATTTTTAATCCAACATCAATGAAATGTTTGATGTAAAAATTTTAATTGGGGGATTTGTGATATTATCCTATTATATGTTATAAATTAAAGAACAGATCAAATTAAGTTATTAATAAATTCATAAAAAAAAGGAATATTCTTGATCCTGGGCAGAATACAAAGTTTAGGTTGTATATAAATAGTATTAATTTTCTTCAAGTTCCTTAGTTTTAGTGTTGTTTTAATTTTTTCTTCGTTCCTAAAAAAGGAAACATAAATTTAAAAATAAAATATAAGGAGTACCATGATATATTCATAATTATAAATAAAAGGAATCATGTAATAATCTTTCTATAAAACAAGAAATTTGTCTGAGAAAGTATGCTAGAAATAATATTTTTTTTTATGCAAAGAATAAGTTCAAATATAAATTAAATGTAGTATTATATGCTGTATTAACTAATGCATATGAGTATTTAAAAGTTATTATTATGGTTTAAATTTTAAATGAAAAAATTTATTAAAAGAATGAAATGAAAAGTTTTAATATTAATAGTAATAAATAAAAAACATAAATTTGTATAAGAATCCTAGGTATAAGATAAATTGTAAATAGAAATTAATCAAGTGCACGGATGTCATAAATTAAGTTATTATCAAGTAGGCATCAGATAGATACTAATAAGAATTGTTAGGATAGTTGTTTTTTGTTATTTTTGTTTTGGAAGTTGTTGATTTTAAACGACTCTCTCTTGTTTTTTGTTCAGAAAGAGAAAAGACGTGTTAAATTTGCTCTTGTAATTTTTTACGATTTTTATTAAAAAATTTCAATATAAATCAGTCTTGAGTAATTGAATATTATTATAAACGTCTGTAAGAAGAAAACTAAAGTATATTGGTAAGCAGAAAGTTAATTTTTATATAAATAAAAGAAATCAGAAGATGAGAACGTGATAGCAAATGGTGCTATAAATGTAATCTTGAATTTCCAAGTACGTGTTAAATAGAAAGAAGGAATAAGTACATACCAGCGTTGCAGAGTTCATTAAGCAGTTAGAAGACCTTTTTCTTGAACGAGTTTATGGTTTCTTTTGATAATCCTGTAGCAGACTAGCTGAGAGAATTCATAGATCCTGGAGTCACGGTATTAATATTGCACTATTCACCTTAATAAAGAACTTTCTTGTGTTTTATATATATAATTGGATGAACAATTAATTTCCTCATTTTCACTTTTACTCTATTCACATATTTTATTAGTTTTAAGAATTTTTTGATATGTATAATACCACCATTTATTAATCTTTTCATATCATTTTACTCACATAATTAGTAATCATAGAATCTCACATTGACGAGAAGATAGGTTACAGATCTTCTTCTTTTTAATTTAAACATCCATAGGTATCATTTGGTACATAATAGTTATTATGCATATAATTTCAAGACAATATCAAATTAATAAAATAAAACATTGGATTCTGCCCTGAGATAGAGTCGTTGATAAAAAAATTTATAAACAATAATTCAATTCACATCAAAATTTAAAATTAAATATAATTATTTTAAATTAACATCATTTTAAATATAACATATAATCAGATAAACAACACAAAATTATAAACAATTAATAATATACATTTACATTTTCATATATGTTATAATATATATATGAATAATGGTATAGTGGAGTTGCAGTCAATGTTATGGCCAATGTAAATGAAGAAAACTCTTTTATTTTTGTCAAGCTTTCGAATTTATTTAATTCTTTTTCAGGACATCTATAGTGAAGAAAAAATTTTTTATATAATAAAAATTTTTTTATAATGTTTTATATGTGATAACTTACTAATACGTGAGGTTATGAAAAAAGCTGCGAATTCTGTTTGATAAAATTAAAGTAAATCATATTATTAAAATACATAAAAACATATACGTTTAAAACTTATTATTTGATTGACTTTTAATATGTCTTCAATTTCTTTTTTATATATGTATGTTTTTTTATGTATCTATGGTATTTATTGCTTTCCTACTGTGTTAAAATAAATACCATAGATACATAAAAAAACATACATATATAAAAAAGAAATTGAAGACATATTAAAAGTCAATCAAATAATAAGTTTTAAACGTATATGTTTTTTATGTATTTTAATAATATGATTTACTTTAATTTTATCAAACAGAATTCGCAGCTTTTTTCATAACCTCACGTATTAGTGAATTATCACATATAAAACATTATAAAAAAAATTTTATTATATAAAAAATTTTTTCTTCACTATAGATGTCCTGAAAAAGAATTAAATAAATTCGAAAGCTTGACAAAAATAAAAGAGTTTTCTTCATTTACATTGGCCATAACATTGACTGCAACTCCACTATTGACTTCACGTTATATATATATATATATATATATATATATATATATATATATATATATATATATATATATATATATGTTATGATGTAGTGTTTCACGGATGGTAGAATGAACAGTAGTGGTGTTCCGGGTTTCAATCCGTTGGTTGTTTGTGTCTTCACGACGTTTCGCCAACATCTCAGCTGGCATTTTCAAGTGATGCTTCCTTTGCGGCTGCTAAACTTGGAATGAGCTGCGTGGTCCTGTGCTGCTGCTTTTATACGTGTCGGCGGCGGCGCAGATTATATCGCTGTTCTGTAATTGGTGGGGGGTGCGGTTCAGGTGTTGACGTTTCCTCCACCAGAGGTCGTTGGTCGCGCCGATTGTTCTTGACTGCATTTGGGCCTGGATGGGTACGGCTGTCCTTGTTGCGTGTGTGTTTCTTATTGGTTCTGCCCGTGTCTGTGTATTCTCCAAGGATTTTTGTTCTTCTCGGGTAATTGGATTAGATTGTCTTTTGAGGAGACTTTTCCAAGTGTTGGAGATGTTTTGTGCATCGTCTCTTTTGTTGAGGCTGTTGGTTCTCTCTATTTCGAGGGCTTCTCTGACTATGCGGGTTCTGTAGTGTTTGATAGGTGCAATCTGTTTTGTTTCTGGGAAGTTTATTGTGTGGCCCGTTTCCTGGTGGTGTTGAAAAAGGGCTGATGTCGTTTGCTTATTTCTGATGTTGTTCTGGTGTTCCTGTACTCTGGCTGAGATTCTTCTATTTGTTTGTCCGATGTATTCTTTGTCGCAGTTACTGCACGGGATGCTGTATACGCCTTGCTTTTCTAAAGGTATTTTGTCTTTTGGATTGCCTATTATTTTGTTTAAGGTAGTCTGCGGCTTGTAGATTGTGGAAATGTCATACCATGAACACACAATCAAAAAAGCACAAAAACAAGCCACGAGACCAACAACAAATAAGGAAGAATATGACATGTCCAAACCAAAAACTAAACTGCCATATATAAAAGGTGTAACAGACGTGATTGGAAGGATCCTAAGAAGGCATGACATTTCCACAATCTACAAGCCGTAGACTACCTTACACAAAATAATAGGCAATCCAAAAGACAAAATACCTTTAGAAAAGCAAGGCGTATACAGCATCCCGTGCAGTAACTGCGACAAAGAATACATCGGACAAACAAATAGAAGAATCTCAGCCAGAGTACAGGAACACCAGAACAGCATCAGAAATAAGCAAACGACATCAGCCCTTTTTCAACACCACCAGGAAACGGGCCACACAATAAACTTCCCAGAAACAAAACAGATTGCACCTATCAAACACTACAGAACCCGCATAGTCAGAGAAGCCCTCGAAATAGAGAGAACCAACAGCCTCAACAAAAGAGACGATGCACAAAACATCTCCAACACTTGGAAAAGTCTCCTCAAAAGACAATCTAATCCAATTACCCGAGAAGAACAAAAATCCTTGGAGAATACACAGACACGGGCAGAACCAATAAGAAACACACACGCAACAAGGACAGCCGTACCCATCCAGGCCCAAATGCAGTCAAGAACAATCGGCGCGACCAACGACCTCTGGTGGAGGAAACGTCAACACCTGAACCGCACCCCCCACCAATTACAGAACAGCGATATAATCTGCGCCGCCGCCGACACGTATAAAAGCAGCAGCACAGGACCACGCAGCTCATTCCAAGTTTAGCAGCCGCAAAGGAAGCATCACTTGAAAATGCCAGCTGAGATGTTGGCGAAACGTCGTGAAGACACAAACAACCAACGGATTGAAACCCGGAACACCACTACTGTTCATATATATATATATATATATATATATATATATATATATATATATATATATTGTTATGGAATCACTGTGTCTATTGTGTAAATAAAATATCTTACTGTATAGTGTGACGACATAGACCAGTGACTATTATTTTTTTTATGTATATAATGAAGGAAAATGCCATAGAGACGATTATTGATTTGTTGATTGATTTTTGAATTTTGATTGATAATTCGAATTTGTCATTTGCATGTTAAAATAAAAGTTAATAATAAAATATTAAATTAAACAAAAATTGATTTGAATTGAATCATTAATTAATAAGAAACAAGAACCCAGACCCAATAGCCGGAGCCAAAAGAAGTATTACCATAACAATTTTGTCGAACCAACGTGGGGCAGCCACTACAAAACCTACTACAAGCCACTACAAGGGACTACAAAATCTATTACAAGGCACTACAAGAACCACTGCAAGAACGAGAAAACCTGGAAAACGGAAAATTAAGAGAGAAGACAAGGACTTTGACAGACAGGACTGACAGATAGGTAAGGTATTTATGTTTATATAATAGAGGCAGTGATTAATTGTGGGGAGAATTTAATTAAAAATTAAACATTAATTTTAAAATTAAAATTATTTAAAAATCAACATATAAATTTAATAAATATAACAAATTAACATTTTAAATACTTAAAATACTTAAATAAAATGGATACAAGACAAAATAGAAGAAATAGAAGGAGAGAAGATGAAACACAAAGTAATGATGTTATAAGACAGGATGTAGATGAAACAATAGAAAATATTGGTATAAGGGAAAATGATGGATCTTCGGAAGGAGAAGAAAATACAACTATTCAAGTGGTAAATGTAGATGTGATAGGAGATGCTACTAGTTCAAAACCACATCAAGAAACAGACATGGAGAGAATGTTTAAATTTTTGGAAAATAAATTTGATGAAAATAATAGAAAAATGGATGAAAAATTTGATGAAAATAATAGAAAAATGGATGAAAATAGTAGAAAAATGGAAAATAAAATGGATCAAAAATTAGATGAAACTAATAGAAAAATGGATGAAAATAGTAGAAAAATGGATGAAAATACCAGGAATTTACAAGAAGAAATGAGGAGTAATAAAAATGAAATGAAAGCTGAAATGGACAAAGTAAATGGTAAAATATTAACTATGCAAGTGGATATTCAGAAATTGAAAGATGAAGTGAAAATGGATATTAACAATATGAAAGTAGATATTATAAATGAAATGAAAAATATTTTTAAAGAAGAAAATATTAAAATACAAAAAGAAGTAGACCAATTGAAATATGGATTTAAGGAGGTAGATTATGATACAAATATAAATGAAAATAGAAATAAACCTACGGGAAAATATGAAGAATTTATTTGTCATGAAGAAAATGTACAAGAAGAAAAAATTAAAAATAATGATTATAAAGGATATGTTACTTATAAAGACAAAATGAAAAAAGAATATGAAAATATGAGTTTAAAATTAAATGATGATAATGATTATAATAAGAAGAATGATAAAGATAAATATTACAAAAATAAAGAAGCAATATATGAAGTTGATGAAAAGAAATATAAAAATGAAGTATATTATTATATTAATAAAATTAAATATAAAACTGAAATTAATTATGATAATGAGAATAAAAGAAAATGTAAGAAGAAAACGTACGAAGATGAGGATATAAATTATTTTGAAATATGTAATAAGATTAAAACAAGATTAAAGAAGATTTGGAAGGATATAATGTATAATTATAAAAAGAGAAAAAAAAAATTTAAAATAGTTAAATAAAAGTAAATAAGATTAAAATAAAATTAAAATTAAGATTAAAATTATTGATGAAAATAAATAATGGGGAAATATCAGAAAGGGATAAAAAAAAAAATACAAAATAAATAAATAAAATTGTTATAAATTGGTTAAAACAAAATGTAAAGGAACACTGAATAAAAAGGTTATATAAAAAATAATAATAATAATAATAATTTAAAAGTAAAATTTAAAGAATTAAAATATGTCTTTGGAGAAAATTTTAATTTTTTTAATTGTAGGGATTTGTTATGGAATCACTAATAATAATAATAATAATAATAATAATTTATTTTATCCATAAGACAATACAATTGTATGGGAATCGTCAAAATTGTACATTTAAGTACATTTACATTTACAATCACATATTAAAAAACAAATTTTAAAAGTTTAAAAATTCTGACATATTATAAAAACACCTATCTAAAAGAAACTCTTTTAATTTTCTTCTAAACAGTTTTATTTTATTAATAGTTTTTATATCAGAAGGTAGTTTATTAAAAAGTTTAGGTCCCATGTAGTTAGGAGCCTTGTATCCAAGAACCAATCTTGCGAAAGGTACGTGAAGCTCACCAGCCTGTCGTGTATTGTGTTCATGAATATCATTATTGCGGTCAAATACACACCGATGTTGAAATACATATGCACACAGTTCAAAAATATGTAAACAAGGGAGAGGAAGGATACCAAATTGTTTGAAAAGAGGTTTACACGATTGTCTTTCTGAAATTTTCGCCATACAGCGCAGTACTCTCTTTTGTGCAATAAAAACATTTGCTGCATCAACTGAATTACCCCATAAACACACTCCATATCTGAGCCGAGAATCAATTTGTGCAAAGTAGAGACCGACAAGCTGACTCACCTCCAGCACCTCTCGCAAATTAATGAAAAGGTATCTCAGCGAATTGATTTTCTGACCAAGCGCCTTACAGTGGCTTTTTCAGTTAAGAGACTCATCAATATGAATGCCAAGGAAGCGCACACTTTCGTGCGTACTTTTAAGAAAAGTTTGATCAATAGCAACCCTTAACTGATTTACCTCTTTCTGCCAATTATGAAATCTCACTAATTGTGTTTTATCCACATTAAAAAACAAATCCAAACTATTAAAGTAACTGTTAATTCCTTGAAGGACACTCGAAGTTTTTTCTTTTATTAATTCATCATTGTTTGCTGAAACAAGTATGGAAAAATCATCTGCATAAGCTACATAGTTGTTTCTACCAATTACTGTGTCTGCCCCATTAACATAAAGAATAAATAGTATGGGTCCCAAGACAGACCCCTGTGGCACACCCATGCTTTGGTTTAACAGACAAGATTCATATGTTTGCAATGTTTTCTTGTTCTCAAAATTGATTGTAACATATTGATTTCGATTTTTGAGGAACGTTGAGACCCATTCCAAAGCAACTCCTCTTATACCGTACGTCTCAAGAACAGTCAGCAAAGATTCATGGTTGACACAATCAAATGCCCTGCTTAGATCGCATAGAATCGCAACAGGACAATCGCCAGCCTCAAGGTAATCGATTATTTGATTATAAAATGAAAGCATAGCTGTTGCAGTAGATTTTTCCATACTAAAACCGTGCTGCTTTTCTGTAATGATTTTATGTTTATCACAGAACAGTAAAAGACGATCCAAGAAAGCGTATTCAAAAACTTTCGAGAGACTACAAGGAATGGTCACAGGTCTATAGTTTTCCACCAACATTGGATCTTTTTTTTTAAACAGCGGCAAAACTTTCCCAGTCAATAATTGAGGGGGAAAAATGCCTTTTTCAAATGACATATTTACAAGGTATGTTAGTGGAACTATAATATCCTCTAAACATTTTTTTAAAACAAAGTTAGGTATTTCATCTGCACCAGATGACTTTTTATTTTTAAGTTTCCTATTTAATAAGTTTAATAGTTCAGCTTCAGTAAAAGGTGCCAAAAATATCGAATTCGTCATTGATACCTGATTGTTATTAATTTTATTACCTAATCTATCTATTTTGTTAACCAATTCGATTGGTGCCTTAATAAAAAATTCATTAAAATAATTAGCTATCTCAAAGGGCTCTTTCAAAATGTCTTCACCCTTCTTAATAGTAATATTTTTAGTAATCTTGGTTTTGTTGGTTAATTCTGATACTACTTTCCATGAAGCTTTAGCAACATTGTCCGAATTGATAATACAATTTTGGTAGTATTGCTTCTTTTTAAAATTTAAAAGATTTGAATGTGTAATCTTAGCTTCCTTATAGAAGACTTTAAAATTTGGATTTGTTCTTTGTAACGCAAATAGATCCTTTAACTTTGCACTTGATACACGCACATCATTATCTACCCACTTTTTTTTATTTTTAACATAAAATCTCCGTTTGGGAAAGCATGCATTAAAATAATATAATAGTTCGTTATAAAATATACTAAAAACTTCATTAAAATTACTATTATTATATATGCGTGACCAGTTTCCATAAGCAAGTGAAGATTTAAAAGAAGTTATGTTTTCTTCGCTGAAACACCTTTTTTCACATATTTCTTGCAAACTGCTACTGTACCCCATTAAACCTAATTCTAAAAATACAGAACGGTGATCAGAAATCTCGTTGTCAAGAACACAGCACGTATAATCGTTCCCAGTCGAACTTAAAAATATTTGATCTATTGTGGTACAGGTGTTAATGGTAACACGAGTAGGCCATTTTACAATATGTATAAGATTATAACTTGACAAAAGAGTGCACAATTCTTCAAAATGACAATTTGTATTCCTATCAAAATTGAAATCACCAGTCAGAATGAAATTAATGTTGGGTTTATATAATTCATCAAAAACTTCTGTAATGCGATTAAAAAATAAATTTTTATCGCCACATGGTGCCCGATAGCAGTTTACAATTACATTGGTTTGTCTATTAAAAATAAAACTGACAGCACAAATTTCAAAATGTTGTTCAACACAATATTTTTCCAACTCAATTACTTTAACATTATTAAAATTTCTTATCCAAATACTTACCCCCCCACATTTTAAAGTAGGACGACAATAAAAAGTTGTTAGTTTAAAATTATTAATGTATAATAAAGTGAGTAGATCCTCCCTCACTCCCAATTCACAAATGCACAATATATTTAAGTTCTGAAATAAACTTATGTCACTTTCTAGAAAGTTAATTTTGGTTTGACTAATGGTATTAATATTTAATAATAGCAGTTCCGGATTGTACCTTAAATTCTCACCTGAGTGTCCACGGTTCGTTTGAATAAAAAACGGCTCACGCAAGCTCCATATGGCCAAATGTCTGCATTCATTGCGGTCTTGAAACTATTGGCAAAGATGCACACTTTAAATGAACTATATACATTTGGAAGTTTTGAATTCAGCTGTTCACATTTGATCTCCGGCAGATGAGGTCTCATTAACTCGATCAACTGCTCGCTCGTAGTTGATTGTGTAAATAAAATATCTTACTGTATAGTGTGACGACATAGACCAGTGACTATTATTTTTTTTATGTATATAATGAAGGAAAATGCCATAGAGACGATTATTGATTTGTCGATTGATTTTTGAATTTTGATTGATAATTCGAATTTGTCATTTGCATGTTAAAATAAAAGTTAATAATAAAATATTGAATAAACCAAAAATTGATTTGAATTGAATCATTAATTAATAAGAAACAAGAACCCAGACCCAATAGCCGGAGCCAAAAGAAGTATTACCATAACAATATATATATATATATATATATATATATATTAAACAAAGTGCCAAGAAAATGCGTATTAATATAAACAAAAGGGGAAAATTATTGGGCATGTACGCAAAAAGGATCATAGGATTACGAGTAAGAATGGTAACCGCAGACATGCATGTTTCTGGCTCATTAGCCGTCATCAGTGCGGCATAACCAAGTAGGGCATTGCACTTGGCTAGCAAAAGTGTTGGGTACTTGGGAGCAAAGGATGTTGGGGAAACATGTGTAAAGAAACATAAAAACACAAAAACAACGAAAGCTCACACAGGAGTCCTATCGCCATTTTGTGCTTTCGGCCAGCTGTGCCAATGGGTTTTCGGCTAGCAACTAGCGTCGCAACGTTGGCGAAACGGACTCATTGTGTTTGAGTCGTTCTAAGCCCAGGATATGAAATAAACAAAGTGCCAAGAAAATGCGTATTAATATAAACAAAAGGGGAAAATTATTGGGCATGTACGCAAAAAGGATCATAGGATTACGAGTAAGAATGGTAACCGCAGACATGCATGTTTCTGGCTCATTAGCCGTCATCAGTGCGGCATAACCAAGTAGGGCATTGCACTTGGCTAGCAAAAGTGTTGGGTACTTGGGAGCAAAGGATGTTGGGGAAACATGTGTAAAGAAACATAAAAACACAAAAACAACGAAAGCTCACACAGGAGTCCTATCGCCATTTTGTGCTTTCGGCCAGCTGTGCCAATGGGTTTTCGGCTAGCAACTAGCGTCGCAACGTTGGCGAAACGGACTCATTGTGTTTGAGTCGTTCTAAGCCCAGGATATGAAATAAACAAAGTGCCAAGAAAATGCGTATTAATATAAACAAAAGGGGAAAATTATTGGGCATGTACGCAAAAAGGATCATAGGATTACGAGTAAGAATGGTAACCGCAGACATGCATGTTTCTGGCTCATTAGCCGTCATCAGTGCGGCATAACCAAGTAGGGCATTGCACTTGGCTAGCAAAAGTGTTGGGTACTTGGGAGCAAAGGATGTTGGGGAAACATGTGTTTTTGTGTTTTTATGTTTCTTTACACATGTTTCCCCAACATCCTTTGCTCCCAAGTACCCAACACTTTTGCTAGCCAAGTGCAATGCCCTACTTGGTTATGCCGCACTGATGACGGCTAATGAGCCAGAAACATGCATGTCTGCGGTTACCATTCTTACTCGTAATCCTATGATCCTTTTTGCGTACATGCCCAATAATTTTCCCCTTTTGTTTATATTAATACGCATTTTCTTGGCACTTTGTTTATTTCATATCCTGGGCTTAGAACGACTCAAACACAATGAGTCCGTTTCGCCAACGTTGCGACGCTAGTTGCTAGCCGAAAACCCATTGGCACAGCTGGCCGAAAGCACAAAATGGCGATAGGACTCCTGTGTGAGCTTTCGTTGTTTTTGTGTTTTTATGTTTCTTTACACATGTTTCCCCAACATCCTTTGCTCCCAAGTACCCAACACTTTTGCTAGCCAAGTGCAATGCCCTACTTGGTTATGCCGCACTGATGACGGCTAATGAGCCAGAAACATGCATGTCTGCGGTTACCATTCTTACTCGTAATCCTATGATCCTTTTTGCGTACATGCCCAATAATTTTCCCCTTTTGTTTATATATATATATATATATATATATAGATTTATAATTATTTTTGACCGGATAGTATAAAAGAAAAAATGAAAGCTTGACTTTTAATAAAAGAGTACACCTTTAATAGTGTTTTAATCACTAGAGGCCTTTGGACCGCAACCCCAAGAAAAATCATTATATATATATATATATATATATATATATATATACTAGCAAACCCGGCGAACTCCGTTTCGCTACCATAGGGCTTTGTTTTTTGTAACATTTTGTTTGGAGATTAAAAGATAAAGGAAAATTATTGGTTTTGTTTTATATTTGAAAAGAAAATTTTTTTTTATACTGAAATGAAATGTAATTTAGTTAAACTTCTCTAAGTAAAAAATGAAAGTGAATCCAAAGTAAATACTGAATCGAAGCGTTATACATTTTTTGTTTTTTGGTCTGACGTTAACAAAAACAAAGCGGATGGTTTTCCAACTCGTAAACACGCAACGTATAGCTGCCCATGTGAAAAACAATGATTTTATAAATTTATCCCCCAAAAATTAAACGATTGACTTGTTAATTGTTATTGCAAACGCAAGGAAAACCGGAAATTGCAATCGTTTAAAGTCAAACCGAAGATCAGTCGAAATCATTGGTATTCGAGGAATACATACATTTTCACCTGCGTACGTTCCAATAATAATGGTTGCCTTAATCAAATTCGGCATCTTTTCACCGCAAGTCGAGTACCGTTGCAAAGTTGCGGTGGATTTAAAAATTACGCAATATCATAATAACTGAACCAACTTTGAGTTGCAAGTTATGTGGTAGAAATCCTGGTAACTCCAGAGAGTTCAAAAACTCCGTTGGATAATTTACTACATAATCGGAATTTGTTATGGAATCAACGGATTGGTATGTCACCAAATCGCCATCGATTTTTTATTGAATGGTGAAATTCAGTGCGTGTACATCATTACTCTTTGCGGCGAGAATTGCTCGTTGACTTAACCAAGCATAATTCTGATAATTCTCACTAATGTTTAAGAAAACATTTTTAATAAGAGCTAATTGTGAGTCTACAAATCGGAAAAAGTCGTTGGTAAGAGAAATTAATCCAGCTGTCTCATCAACTGGGACTTTTCCATTTCCAACAGCTAACAATTGTTTCGAAACTTTTGCAGCATTTTGATCATTTTGAAGTTAGACTCCCATATTAGTGGTTAGCGATAATGTTTTTACGTTATTCAACAAAGGTGATGCCTTCAGGCAAGCACTCAATTCATCTGCAGGCGTTTCACGGGGAATTACTGGCAACGACAGCCTGAAATCGCCTGCAAACAATATCATCAAGCCGCTCTAAAGATATTGTTATTTCGCCGAAGATCCTTCAGTGTGAAGTTAAGTGCTTCAAGTGATTTCTTATGTGCCAGCTTGCATGTCTTGTGCGGCGGCCGATGTTCGCACGTCGTCCTCTCGGCATTTTGGACTATGGACATACTGGTAAATTTAACCTCAAATGCACGATCCACATAATTTACACAGTCCAACTTAAAACCTAAAAGACAAATGCCTGCTGTTCAATAAAAATTTGCACAATATGCGTGATTAATTTGAAGGTTTTCAATTAAACTGTTAGGAAACGAATAAATTTAACCTTAATTTCACAGTGAACACAATACCAGTTTTAAGTTAGCGTTTGAAAGAACGTGCGCATAATAAATGTCACATGAAATTAACTGAGCAGAGTACAATAAGTAGCTGTCAAAACAATGTATCACGCACCGGCGCCATATGAAAAATATGGCGCTGTATATGAAAAATGATTTTCCCTGATTTCCTGCTTTTCTTTTAAAATTTTTCATGAATTTTCTTTGCTATTAACCTCAGGGAACCCGAGATCTTTCCAACGAATGCAAATTCGTGGAAATCGATTCGTGTGTTCTGGAGTTATAGCATCAGGAAGGAAAACCCGTCTTATTTTTATATTATAGATATATTGATGAATAAGAGCGTTTTTTTATTTAAAACAGTTTAGGTAGGGAAAGCACAAGGGGTCAGAAGGCTTAGTAGTTGGTGTAAAAAGACAGTAATCTGTTAGAAACTTTATTTCTTTAATGCGAAATTTTCGGTGACTCGCCTTTATCAGCGTCTAATGGAAATATAGGGAAATCAGTTTTTTTAACTTCTATCACGTGCCCAATAATATTGGCTGCTGTACTTGGTGACTTGTAAACCCATCGAGGCCACTGGGAAAGGAAGACGACGAGTTTTAATGACAAAATAAGTGAAGTGACTTACCACCACTCTTCCAGTCCCAAAAATTTCTTAAAAAAAATTGTTTATACCTAATGAAAGAGCTTAATTTGCACCTTTCAAAAATGTATTTTCCATAATTTGCACCTTCGTGCTTTTTTTATCTCACTCCCTAGAGTGTATTTCGATATGCACCTTTTACCTAAAATTTGCAATTTTAATTTTCTAATTTGCACCATCGTAACATTTGCGAAAATCGGTAACAATTATTATAAAAATTAATAAAATCATTTCCTGGCTGATGTACGTTCGGAAATAAATAACTGCTCATGCGTTCACTACCCGCAGTTACTTATTTCTGACAGCAGTCCGAAACTGATTTACAGTCGATATGTTGATGTGTATTAGACGTGTTTATATTTGCTCGTCAATAAGTGGTATTTTTCTTAGTACTTAGTACATACTTTACTTTAAACTTTTCACCTATTACAAAGTGTATTTTAGTGCATCCTCGGGTGTATTCTACAAACCATAATTCCGATTCTCAAGTGAGTAATTTGATTTAAACTATCCTAGCTGCACTTCTACCTCAGGTATAAAATC
The DNA here is from genome assembly GCA_964028335.1 of Altica lythri. NCBI lineage: Eukaryota > Metazoa > Arthropoda > Insecta > Coleoptera > Chrysomelidae > Altica > Altica lythri. The sequence continues at coordinate 213,329 of CAXIIO010000795.1, forward strand.
GTATATATTAACTTATTAGCGCAAAAAGTGTGTCAACTTTTTGTGGAAGCGATATCGATATAAACAACTATTTCGATTCCGGTTTTACGATGCCTACCTATTCTCTCTGTACTCAAGGAGTCACCGCTAAATCACCAGGACTAAAATGCTGTGGTGCCTGCCAGAAATTTTATCATGCTAAGTGTGTCGGCCTGACCAAAGCAGACGTGACACGATTTCTTACACCAGGCCTATCCTGGACCTGCTCTAACTGTAGAGGAACGACTGAGTTGAACAAGAGACGATCAATTATCATCGCGGAAGACGACTCTTTTGTCACACCGAATGAAGAAACCCCCTCAATATCAATATCTACATCAAATGTGTTAAATGATATACAGAAAGACATAGCATCTATGAATACAAAATATGGTGAATTATTACAATCAGTCAACTTCTGTAGTGATGCAATTACGGCTTTTGAAAAGACTGTTTGTACCCTCACTAACAAAATTAAGGATATTGAGAAGATGACTAAAGAAAATCTAGATCTTAAAAATGAAGTTAAATCGTTAAATTCTCGAGTAGATGCACTTGAGCAACATTTAAGAGCTAATGATGTCCAGATATGCGGAGTGCCTTTCAAAACTAATGAAAATATTCTGGACTAGTTGTACTCGCAACGTCGTTCGCGTGGCGTGTGATTGTTGTATAAAAATTTCTTACCCCACCCCATTTAAGGAATGGGAGAGATATTTTTATACATTAAATGTTAAGTTAAAAGAAGACAAATACATCTGTGAAAACCGCATTCGAATCGGATTAGTAGTTTTCATGTGATGCGCGCACAAACATACAGACAGACAGACAAAAAAATCTAACCACATTTTTGGGTTCTATTTCAATGTACCCGCGACGTCGTTCGCGTGGCGTGTTGATTTTTGTATAAAAATTTCTTTCCTTAGCCCGTTAAAGGGGTGGGGGGAGAAAGTTTTATACACCAGATGTTAAGTTGAAAGAAGACAAATACGTCTTTGAAAACCGCATTCGAATAGGATCAGTAGTTTTCATGTGATGCGCGCACAAACATATACATTTCTACAGTTTTATTATATGTATAGATATAGTTTCCCAAATTAGATGATTTTCTGGCTGCTGCAAAGGCTAAACGCCGGCAAAACGGTAGCACCAGAGGAATCAATGTTGCACATATCTCCAACGAGTTATACATCAATGAACATTTAACCCCTAAAAATAAAAAATTACTTCGTGACACTAAGATAGCGGCTAAATCAAAAAATTACAAATACATCTGGACCAGAAATTGTTTCATTTACGTGCGCAAAGATGATAGATCCAATATAATCAAAATATCCGGCATTGAAGATATTGATAAACTGACCTAATCTCTGAAACCTCAAGTAACTGCTCGTATATTCTGACCTTTGCTTTAACATGGCTGACGACTTCTGTTTATCACTTGTATATCAAAATGTGAGAGGATTAAATTCAAAAATTCATGATGTTTCTCGCAATATACTCAATTGTGAACAAAATATCATTTAAACAAAGGAATAAACTCAAAGTCTAGTACCACAAAAATATTTTAATTTAAAAGGGTACAAGTTTCGGGAATAAATATTCCCATCAACAAGCCCTCAAAAGTAAACAAAACGAAGCAATAAAATTATGGAATTGAAGTCAACAATTCCCGTTTGCAGTTAGAGGGACAACATAATTTGTAGACCGGTTTCGACCTATTGGGTCTCATCAGTACAAGGATATATGTTGTCGTCAGCGAGCTTACCCGCTGACTGAAAATGCACTAAAATCAACATCTATATATATCCATCGAGTGATGGAAACACAAACGATACGATAGTAGTGACATCTCCACCTCCAACTGCAAAACAGAACCCGTTTGACTGAAAACAATTCACACACAGGTGTTCAACAAAAATGAAGGATGATGATAGCCAAACTGGCAACTTTAAAAAAGAGAAAATCATCCATATCTCAAATGTGGTCCAATGGTAAACAAAGGAATAAACTCAAAGTCTAGTACCACAAAAATATTTTAATTTAAAAGGGTACAAGTTTCGGGAATAAATATTCCCATCAACAAGCCCTCAAAAGTAAACAAAACGAAGCAATAAAATTATGGAATTGAAGTCAACAATTCCCGTTTGCAGTTAGAGGGACAACATAACTTGTAGACCGGTTTCGACCTATTGGGTCTCATCAGTACAAGGATATATGTTGTCGTCAGCGAGCTTACCCGCTGACTGAAAATGCACTAAAATCAACATCTATATATATCCATCGAGTGATGGAAACACAAACGATACGATAGTAGTGACATCTCCACCTCCAACTGCAAAACAGAACCCGTTTGACTGAAAACAATTCACACACAGGTGTTCAACAAAAATGAAGGATGATGATAGCCAAACTGGCAACTTTAAAAAAGAGAAAATCATCCATATCTCAAATGTGGTCCAATGGTAAACAAAGGAATAAACTCAAAGTCTAGTACCACAAAAATATTTTAATTTAAAAGGGTACAAGTTTCGGGAATAAATATTCCCATCAACAAGCCCTCAAAAGTAAACAAAACGAAGCAATAAAATTATGGAATTGAAGTCAACAATTCCCGTTTGCAGTTAGAGGGACAACATAACTTGTAGACCGGTTTCGACCTATTGGGTCTCATCAGTACAAGGATATATGTTGTCGTCAGCGAGCTTACCCGCTGACTGAAAATGCACTAAAATCAACATCTATATATATCCATCGAGTGATGGAAACACAAACGATACGATAGTAGTGACATCTCCACCTCCAACTGCAAAACAGAACCCGTTTGACTGAAAACAATTCACACACAGGTGTTCAACAAAAATGAAGGATGATGATAGCCAAACTGGCAACTTTAAAAAAGAGAAAATCATCCATATCTCAAATGTGGTCCAATGGTAAACAAAGGAATAAACTCAAAGTCTAGTACCACAAAAATATTTTAATTTAAAAGGGTACAAGTTTCGGGAATAAATATTCCCATCAACAAGCCCTCAAAAGTAAACAAAACGAAGCAATAAAATTATGGAATTGAAGTCAACAATTCCCGTTTGCAGTTAGAGGGACAACATAACTTGTAGACCGGTTTCGACCTATTGGGTCTCATCAGTACAAGGATATATGTTGTCGTCAGCGAGCTTACCCGCTGACTGAAAATGCACTAAAATCAACATCTATATATATCCATCGAGTGATGGAAACACAAACGATACGATAGTAGTGACATCTCCACCTCCAACTGCAAAACAGAACCCGTTTGACTGAAAACAATTCACACACAGGTGTTCAACAAAAATGAAGGATGATGATAGCCAAACTGGCAACTTTAAAAAAGAGAAAATCATCCATATCTCAAATGTGGTCCAATGGTAAACAAAGGAATAAACTCAAAGTCTAGTACCACAAAAATATTTTAATTTAAAAGGGTACAAGTTTCGGGAATAAATATTCCCATCAACAAGCCCTCAAAAGTAAACAAAACGAAGCAATAAAATTATGGAATTGAAGTCAACAATTCCCGTTTGCAGTTAGAGGGACAACATAACTTGTAGACCGGTTTCGACCTATTGGGTCTCATCAGTACAAGGATATATGTTGTCGTCAGCGAGCTTACCCGCTGACTGAAAATGCACTAAAATCAACATCTATATATATCCATCGAGTGATGGAAACACAAACGATACGATAGTAGTGACATCTCCACCTCCAACTGCAAAACAGAACCCGTTTGACTGAAAACAATTCACACACAGGTGTTCAACAAAAATGAAGGATGATGATAGCCAAACTGGCAACTTTAAAAAAGAGAAAATCATCCATATCTCAAATGTGGTCCAATGGTAAACAAAGGAATAAACTCAAAGTCTAGTACCACAAAAATATTTTAATTTAAAAGGGTACAAGTTTCGGGAATAAATATTCCCATCAACAAGCCCTCAAAAGTAAACAAAACGAAGCAATAAAATTATGGAATTGAAGTCAACAATTCCCGTTTGCAGTTAGAGGGACAACATAACTTGTAGACCGGTTTCGACCTATTGGGTCTCATCAGTACAAGGATATATGTTGTCGTCAGCGAGCTTACCCGCTGACTGAAAATGCACTAAAATCAACATCTATATATATCCATCGAGTGATGGAAACACAAACGATACGATAGTAGTGACATCTCCACCTCCAACTGCAAAACAGAACCCGTTTGACTGAAAACAATTCACACACAGGTGTTCAACAAAAATGAAGGATGATGATAGCCAAACTGGCAACTTTAAAAAAGAGAAAATCATCCATATCTCAAATGTGGTCCAATGGTAAACAAAGGAATAAACTCAAAGTCTAGTACCACAAAAATATTTTAATTTAAAAGGGTACAAGTTTCGGGAATAAATATTCCCATCAACAAGCCCTCAAAAGTAAACAAAACGAAGCAATAAAATTATGGAATTGAAGTCAACAATTCCCGTTTGCAGTTAGAGGGACAACATAACTTGTAGACCGGTTTCGACCTATTGGGTCTCATCAGTACAAGGATATATGTTGTCGTCAGCGAGCTTACCCGCTGACTGAAAATGCACTAAAATCAACATCTATATATATCCATCGAGTGATGGAAACACAAACGATACGATAGTAGTGACATCTCCACCTCCAACTGCAAAACAGAACCCGTTTGACTGAAAACAATTCACACACAGGTGTTCAACAAAAATGAAGGATGATGATAGCCAAACTGGCAACTTTAAAAAAGAGAAAATCATCCATATCTCAAATGTGGTCCAATGGTAAACAAAGGAATAAACTCAAAGTCTAGTACCACAAAAATATTTTAATTTAAAAGGGTACAAGTTTCGGGAATAAATATTCCCATCAACAAGCCCTCAAAAGTAAACAAAACGAAGCAATAAAATTATGGAATTGAAGTCAACAATTCCCGTTTGCAGTTAGAGGGACAACATAACTTGTAGACCGGTTTCGACCTATTGGGTCTCATCAGTACAAGGATATATGTTGTCGTCAGCGAGCTTACCCGCTGACTGAAAATGCACTAAAATCAACATCTATATATATCCATCGAGTGATGGAAACACAAACGATACGATAGTAGTGACATCTCCACCTCCAACTGCAAAACAGAACCCGTTTGACTGAAAACAATTCACACACAGGTGTTCAACAAAAATGAAGGATGATGATAGCCAAACTGGCAACTTTAAAAAAGAGAAAATCATCCATATCTCAAATGTGGTCCAATGGTAAACAAAGGAATAAACTCAAAGTCTAGTACCACAAAAATATTTTAATTTAAAAGGGTACAAGTTTCGGGAATAAATATTCCCATCAACAAGCCCTCAGGGCCCGAAACTTGTACCCTTTTAAATTAAAATATTTTTGTGGTACTAGACTTTGAGTTTATTCCTTTGTTTACCATTGGACCACATTTGAGATATGGATGATTTTCTCTTTTTTAAAGTTGCCAGTTTGGCTATCATCATCCTTCATTTTTGTTGAACACCTGTGTGTGAATTGTTTTCAGTCAAACGGGTTCTGTTTTGCAGTTGGAGGTGGAGATGTCACTACTATCGTATCGTTTGTGTTTCCATCACTCGATGGATATATATAGATGTTGATTTTAGTGCATTTTCAGTCAGCGGGTAAGCTCGCTGACGACAACATATATCCTTGTACTGATGAGACCCAATAGGTCGAAACCGGTCTACAAGTTATGTTGTCCCTCTAACTGCAAACGGGAATTGTTGACTTCAATTCCATAATTTTATTGCTTCGTTTTGTTTACTTTTGAGGGCTTGTTGATGGGAATATTTATTCCCGAAACTTGTACCCTTTTAAATTAAAATATTTTTGTGGTACTAGACTTTGAGTTTATTCCTTTGTTTACCATTGGACCACATTTGAGATATGGATGATTTTCTCTTTTTTAAAGTTGCCAGTTTGGCTATCATCATCCTTCATTTTTGTTGAACACCTGTGTGTGAATTGTTTTCAGTCAAACGGGTTCTGTTTTGCAGTTGGAGGTGGAGATGTCACTACTATCGTATCGTTTGTGTTTCCATCACTCGATGGATATATATAGATGTTGATTTTAGTGCATTTTCAGTCAGCGGGTAAGCTCGCTGACGACAACATATATCCTTGTACTGATGAGACCCAATAGGTCGAAACCGGTCTACAAGTTATGTTGTCCCTCTAACTGCAAACCGGAATTGTTGACTTCAATTCCATAATTTTATTGCTTCGTTTTGTTTACTTTTGAGGGCTTGTTGATGGGAATATTTATTCCCGAAACTTGTACCCTTTTAAATTAAAATATTTTTGTGGTACTAGACTTTGAGTTTATTCCTTTGTTTACCATTGGACCACATTTGAGATATGGATGATTTTCTCTTTTTTAAAGTTGCCAGTTTGGCTATCATCATCCTTCATTTTTGTTGAACACCTGTGTGTGAATTGTTTTCAGTCAAACGGGTTCTGTTTTGCAGTTGGAGGTGGAGATGTCACTACTATCGTATCGTTTGTGTTTCCATCACTCGATGGATATATATAGATGTTGATTTTAGTGCATTTTCAGTCAGCGGGTAAGCTCGCTGACGACAACATATATCCTTGTACTGATGAGACCCAATAGGTCGAAACCGGTCTACAAGTTATGTTGTCCCTCTAACTGCAAACGGGAATTGTTGACTTCAATTCCATAATTTTATTGCTTCGTTTTGTTTACTTTTGAGGGCTTGTTGATGGGAATATTTATTCCCGAAACTTGTACCCTTTTAAATTAAAATATTTTTGTGGTACTAGACTTTGAGTTTATTCCTTTGTTTACCATTGGACCACATTTGAGATATGGATGATTTTCTCTTTTTTAAAGTTGCCAGTTTGGCTATCATCATCCTTCATTTTTGTTGAACACCTGTGTGTGAATTGTTTTCAGTCAAACGGGTTCTGTTTTGCAGTTGGAGGTGGAGATGTCACTACTATCGTATCGTTTGTGTTTCCATCACTCGATGGATATATATAGATGTTGATTTTAGTGCATTTTCAGTCAGCGGGTAAGCTCGCTGACGACAACATATATCCTTGTACTGATGAGACCCAATAGGTCGAAACCGGTCTACAAGTTATGTTGTCCCTCTAACTGCAAACGGGAATTGTTGACTTCAATTCCATAATTTTATTGCTTCGTTTTGTTTACTTTTGAGGGCTTGTTGATGGGAATATTTATTCCCGAAACTTGTACCCTTTTAAATTAAAATATTTTTGTGGTACTAGACTTTGAGTTTATTCCTTTGTTTACCATTGGACCACATTTGAGATATGGATGATTTTCTCTTTTTTAAAATATCATTTGCTTAACCGAAACCTGGCTTAATTCATCAGTGTTAAGTGAAGAAATCTTTTCATCATATAAAGTTTATAGAAGAGATAGGGAGACATGTTCTACCAACAAATTAATAGGTGGAGGCGTTTTAATAGCTGTATCAGACAAACTAACTAGCTATCCTAAAGATTCTTGGACCTCTGAAGCTGAGGATATCTGGGTTACCGTCATCCCTCAACATGGACATCAAAAAGTACATATAGGATGTGTTTACATACCACCCAGAGACATGGCAGCATTAAACTTCTTTTGTAATAAGCTCATTGATATATGTCTAAATAATATTACTGATACTTTTCTGATTTGTGGAGACTTTAATCTCCCTGAAATCAATTGAGTAGATGAGCAAAGACAGCACGAGCCCATTTTTTGAACATAACCTCACTTTTTTTTGAGTTAGCTGCTTACCCTAAATGTCAAAGGCCATTGAGTTGGCTGCTTGCCCTAAATGTCAAAGGCCATTCTTCTTTTTTCGAGTGGCCTCTGACAGTTGGCACAAACAGCCAATTCTTCTTTTTCGAGTGGCCTCTGACAGTTGACACAAACAGCCAACTCTTCTTTTTGTTATATTTTTGAATTTTTTCGCGCTTCGCTGTCATCAACCCCTTTACAATGATACGTCATACGTTGAAATCCGTTGGGCCGTTTACGAGATATAGCTATAATGCCCTTTTGGCCTCATAAATACGGTCTTTTTGACGCTTCATCCTACCCTATACATTAACCCCTTTACAATGATACGTCACACATTTAATTCTTTTGCGATAAGACTTGTTTATTATTTTTTTCTACTATTGTTTGTCACATTTTATTAAATTCTGCGATGGTGTAGTGGCTAACGTATTTGTTTATCATACGGGGGGACCCGGGTTCAATTCTGCTTGGTTGGAATTTTTTTAATTAAATTGTTATAACGCAAAAGTTGGTAGCACTGTGTAATGTTGGTTGCATGAAAAGTTGGTATGATGACAGCGAAGCGCGAAAAAATTCAAAAATATAACAAAAAGAAGAGTTAGCTGCTTACCCTAAATGTCAAAGGCCATTGAGTTGGCTGCTTGCCCTAAATGTCAAAGGCCATTCTTCTTTTTTCGAGTGGCCTCTGACAGTTGGCACAAACAGCCAATTCTTCTTTTTCGAGTGGCCTCTGACAGTTGACACAAACGTTGAAATCCGTTGGGCCGTTTACGAGATATAGCTATAATGCCCTTTTGGCCTCATAAATACGGTCTTTTTGACGCTTCATCTTACCCTATACATTAACCCCTTTACAATGATACGTCACACATTCAATTCTTTTGCGATAAGACTTGTTTATTATTTTTTTCTACTATTGTTTGTCACATTTTATTAAATTCTGCGATGGTGTAGTGGCTAACGTATTTGTTTATCATACGGGGGGACCCGGGTTCAATTCTGCTTGGTTGGAATTTTTTTAATTAAATTGTTATAACGCAAAAGTTGGTAGCACTGTGTAATGTTGGTTGCATGAAAAGTTGGTATGATGACAGCGAAGCGCGAAAAAATTCAAAAATATAACAAAAAGAAGAGTTAGCTGCTTACCCTAAATGTCAAAGGCCATTGAGTTGGCTGCTTGCCCTAAATGTCAAAGGCCATTCTTCTTTTTTCGAGTGGCCTCTGACAGTTGGCACAAACAGCCAATTCTTCTTTTTCGAGTGGCCTCTGACAGTTGACACAAACAGCCAACTCTTCTTTTTGTTATATTTTTGAATTTTTTCGCGCTTCGCTGTCATCATACCAACTTTTCATGCAACCAACATTACACAGTGCTACCAACTTTTGCGTTATAACAATTTAATTAAAAAAATTCCAACCAAGCAGAATTGAACCAGGGTCCCCCCGTATGATAAACAAATACGTTAGCCACTACACCATCGCAGAATTTAATAAAATGTGACAAACAATAGTAGAAAAAAATAATAAACAAGTCTTATCGCAAAAGAATTGAATGTGTGACGTATCATTGTAAAGGGGTTAATGTATAGGGTAAGATGAAGCGTCAAAAAGACCGTATTTATGAGGCCAAAAGGGCATTATAGCTATATCTCGTAAACGGCCCAACGGATTTCAACGTATGACGTATCATTGTAAAGGGGTTGATGTATAGAGAAAGATTAAGCGTCAAAAAGACCGTATTGATGCTGCCAAAAGGGCATTATAGCTATATCTCGTAAACGGCCCAACGGATTTCAACGTATGACGTATCATTGTAAAGGGGTTGATGTATAGGGTAAGATTAAGCGTCAAAAAGACCGTATTTATGAGGCCAAAAGGGCATTATAGCTAACAAAAAAGATATTAAACTTTAATAAAACTTAAATAATATACATTCTTAGAAGCCAAACTATCATCAAACTAAAAAATGTTGAAGGCAACGATGAAATGTATATTTTTTACATCAATATAATGTTTTCAATTAAAATTTTTTAAATAAAAAATACTTATTTTAAATAAAAAGGAATAACATACAGTCATCAAAAACAAAAAATTCGGTTTTTATCAGGAAGCTGTGGTTTGTGTCAATGAAAATAGGATACCGCAAAAGCAAAAAGCTATGACGTTTATTTGGTTGAGTTATGGTATACATAGACATTAGCGTCTCATGTGATTGGTAAATATAATATTTAATAAACAACATATAAAATATATTGTAAAGCAACAATTAGGTTTTAATTTTTATCGACGTCTATGTGTTTCGGCTAAGCCATGTATATTTAAAGAACGTGCTAGATTTAACTTGCTCATTATTGGTTTGAATCTCTATACATTCAGTTCAGTTTCAAGTGCAAAAGTTTTTGTTTTTGTTACATATCCATAAAGGTAAGAATTTTTATTTTATTTCAAAATTTTTAATTTAATTTTAATTTTTATTGCTTCTTGAATTATTTTAATTTTTGAGTTAATTTAATTTTTCTTGAGTTAAGTTTATTTGTCATAATTTAATTTTTGTAATAATTTAATTTTATTTTGTAGTTGGATTTAACTAGAATAAATTCAAAAGAGAACTATTTCAACACTGAAGTCCACTTGTCAGAAGAAGTGTCTGCCGGAACTTATTAAAATCAAGATATAAAAGGAAAAAAACAAAATTGGGGAAAGCTAATCACTCCTATACATTTGAAATAGTTTAGGAATATAACTTCTTCTTCTTCGATATTGTTTTTCCTCAGCACTTTTTCAACAAGGTAAGAATTATTATTTTATTTTTAAGTTGATTTAATTTTTTATTTTTCTTTAGTTATGTTTATTTTGAGTTAATTTAATTTTTTGTAATGATTTAATTTTATTATTTGTTTAGGTAATTTTATTTTGAGTTGATTTAATTTTATTTTTAAGTTGATTTAATTTTTTATTTTTAGATGAATTTAACTAAAATTAATTCGTTATGTCTTGCAGAAAAAAATAACGAGAAGATTATTATCAAATTAGGAGAACTTCCAGTGGATGTTTCACAAAAATTATTGAACGCTAAACTGGTCCAGAGCAAATTTGGGGAAACAATTTTGGTTGAGCTAGAAAACGGGCTCTGCTTTTTACCTAAGAGAACCATTGGAACACTGAAGCCTCACTTGGCAGAATTGTCTGGCGGGCATTATTTTATCAAAAAATATAAAGGAAAAAAACAAATTGGCCAAGCTAATCCTACCGATATATTTGAAATAGTTAAGGAATAATTTTTTGTAAGTTTTTTTTTTTATTTTTTTATTTTTTAATTATGGCTCATGCTATTGTTAAAGATATTTCTAAAGCATACAAAGCGTTAATCTCCAGTTTTTCGCATAGGGAAGCAAATAAATTAATCAAACAAATTAAACAGCATGTTATCAGTTTTCATAAAGATATTCGTAGGGGAAATTTAGATATTGGGACACTTAGAAATTTACAAACAAATTTAGGACATTTAAAAACGTTTAAAGAAGCAATTATTAACTTGTCTAAGCAGGGATCGGGGTTAACTGAAAAATCAGGGGTAAAATGGGTCGATCTAGAATCTATTTTTCATTCAAGGATTAGGACTGCTGTTATTGTTAATTTAAAACATAAAGGTCTAAATAGTTTTTTTGGTGATGCGTTCAAGTTGATTAAGGGTAGAATAGCTAACAGTTTAAAAAAATTTAACATGATCAAAGTAAATGCAACATTTTGCGGGGAATTTATTAAGAAATCTAGGGAAATCGAAGACATTTTAGAGTTTAAATATTTCAACACTAAAAACGCGGTAATAGATGCATGTACGGATCTTGCATTGTGGTTCAACGAAAATATTGTTGATAAAGTAATGAGTAAATTATCGGAATTTCAACTTAAAGATTCTTTAGACAAAATTATTTCATTGGAAATAAACATTAATAAATATGAGATAGGTAACGGTGCTACATCATACATTAAGTTACCTGATCCTATACTAAAAAAGCAAGCATGTATTAAAATTAAAAATTTAGATGAAGCATGTTTTTACTGGTCGGTAACAGCATCATTGTATCCAGTTAATAAACACGTAGATCGTGTATCATCGTATCCTCACTATGCAGCAGTTTTAAAAACACAAGGTTTGGACATGCCAATGCCCCTAAATACTATTTCAAAATTTGAAAAATTAAATAATCTTTCAATTAATGTGTATGCTTTAGAATTAAATGTCGCGAAAGATAAATCATTTTACACAATTTATCCTGCACGCTTAACAAAAGAAAAATTAAATAAACATGTAAATTTATTGCTTATTCAAGATAAATACTTTCCAAAATTAAACGATTATGAAGCTCCATCAATGGATACGGAAAATGAAGATATCAAATATCACTATTGTTTAATCAAAGATTTATCTCGCTTAATATTAAGTCAAGTTAGTAAACATGATGGGAAAAAATATATTTGCGATCGATGTTTAAATTATTTTCATAGTCAGGAAAAATTAAGTAAACATGAAGATTACTGCAAAGATATGAACAATTGCAAAATATCGTACCCACCATTTGATCATGTAGAGTTTAAAAACCACGTATACAAGCAAACGACACCTTTTGTCATTTATGCTGACTTTGAATCAGTGCTACGTCCTTATAATAAGAACTTGGGGAAACATACACGAAAGTTTCAGAAACACGAGGCGTATAATGCAGGATATTATCTAAATTGCTCCTATGATAGTTCGCTATCATTTTACAATGAATATTGTGGAGAAGACTCCATGGATTGGTTCGCTGCTGAAATGACAAGGATGGCTAAATTAATTGAAGAGAAAATAAAACATATCGAACCAATGATTGTCAAACCTAGTTTACTTAATGCAACAACATGTCATATATGCGAACACCCCTTCAAAGAGAAGGACACCATCGTTTTAGACCACGACCACTTTACGGGGAATTTTCGAGGGTTTTCACACCAAAGCTGCAATTTAAACTATAAAAAAAAGTTTGTTGTACCCGTAGTCTTTCATAACCTTTCGGGATACGACTTACATTTTTTAATTAGAGATTTATCTAAAAAAGGTAATATAAGCTTGCTTCCTATAAACAAAGAAAAATACATTTCATGTACATTAAGTAATGACGAGAGCAAAGTAAAGTTTAGATTTATAGACTCGCTACGATTTTTAGATTCCTCCTTAGATAAACTGTCTGCTTTACTAGAACCATCAGATCTACATTATCTACGTTCACAGTTTCCCAGTTTAACATCTGAACAATTTGAACTATTAAGTAGAAAAGGGGTGTTTCCTTATGAATACATTGATTCAATTGAAAAATTAGACGATACGGAACTGCCATCCAAAGATAAATTTTATAGCACACTGACAGATGAAAATATTACTGACGATTTATACATGCATGCAAAAAAGGTTTGGCAATCATTTAAAATTAAAAATTTAAAGAAATATAGCATGCTGTATATGAAAACTGATATCTTGCTTTTAGCATCTGTGTTTGAATGTTTTCGTGAAAAATGCCGAAAAACGTATGGTCTCGATCCTGCTTGGTATTATACGCTCCCCGGTTATACGTGGGATGCTATGTTAAAATATACCAAATCTAGATTGGAAATACTCAAAGATATAGACCAAATCATGTTTATAGAGAAAGGTATAAGAGGAGGAGTCAGTCAATGCAGCAATAGATATGCTAAAGCAAACAACAGATACATGAAAAATTTTAATCGAACAGAATCTGAAAAATATTTAATGTACTTGGATGTCAACAATTTATATGGTTGGGCTATGAGTCAACCTCTACCATATGGGGATTTTAAGTGGGTTGACACAAACATCGATGTGACCCAAATCACAGACGATGCTGATGAGGGATATATCCTTGAAGTGGATATAGAATACCCTCAGCATTTACATGATCTACACAACGATTTACCGTTTTGCCCAGAACATCGAAAACCCCAAGGATCAAAAATACAAAAACTAATGACCACTTTATATGACAAAGAAAAATACGTAATACATTATCGAAATTTAAAGCAGGCTATAAAACATGGATTGAACGTGAAAAAGATTCACAGAGTGTTGAAATTTAAGCAAAGCCCATGGTTAAAGTCTTACATCGACCTAAACACAACTCTTCGAACAGCTGCCAAAAATGATTTTGAAAAGAATTTATATAAACTAATGAATAACGCTGTATTTGGCAAGACGATGGAGAATATAAGGAAACACCGCATTGTTAAACTCGTTAGATCTTGGGAGGGTCGATATGGAGCAAAGAACTTGATAAGCAGTCCTAGGTTTAGTTCGAGCAAAATCTTTGATGAAAACCTTGTAGCGATAGAGCTTCATAAAACCGAACTTGTATTCAATAAACCATTGTACATTGGCATGTCGATTGGTCGAAGGAAATGCTCGAGACATCGTGACAGGTGATGAATCGTGGATTTACGCGTATGAGCCCAAAAGTAAACAGCAGTCGACTGTATAGGTGTTTCAAGATGAGCCAAATGAGCAAGATGAGCAAATGGTCGGATGTCTTTTCGGAAAAACTGGACATGTAGCAACAGTACCACTAGAACAACGCAGAGTAGTCAATTCTGAGTGGTACACAACCATTTGTTTGCCAGTTGTCTTCCAAGAAATCAGGAAAACCAACCGCCGAAGACAGATCACTCTTCACCTCTACAATGCGAGTTCTTAATACACATCGGCTCAAGCAACTGCATTTTTGAGCACCCACAACATCGATTTGATGAGTTATCCGCCGTATAGTCCTGACTTGGCACCGAATGACTTCTTTTTATTCCCCTACGTAAAAAACAAATTGAGAGGTCAACGTTTTTCGACACCTGAAGACGCGGTTACTGCATTCAGAATGCATGTTTTGGAGATACCTCAATCAGAGTGGCAAAAGTGCTTCGACAATTGGTTCAAACGCATGCAAAAGTTCAAGAAATTAATTAACCCCAAATATTAGAGTTCAAGAAGAAATTTAGTGAGAGAAGAGCAAAGTTATCGTAATGATTTTTAGAAATATAAAAATGGTTAAGATTGGTAGAGGGTTTATTAGTGTAATTTTCATGGTTGCTAACTAAAACTGTATCATATGTCAATTAATTTTGTTGGTAACTGTAATCTTGTCTATCAACGGCCTTGTATATGTCTCGAAAGACTCTCATAGTTGTATAGGTACGAGATTTATTTAATTTTGCATAAATAAAAGAAACAAATCCAGTATTTATCCAATTACTATAAAAGCCAGTAAGTATATCTTTTATCAACATCGTGACTATTTTGTGTAATAATTAATATAAATATAACCCAACCATGTTGAGCTAGATAATATACATACGAACTATTTTAATACTATAGTCAATCACTTAATCGAAAAAATACAAACAAATTAAACCATATTACCTAATTGCATCATTTATAACTATTTCGTAAACGTTTATTGGTACCGCCTCTGACGATATCTACACCTACTAATTCTGGTTCTGTGCATATTTTCCAC